>CBVK0100043774.1:0-31343 GCA_900067695.1 Picea abies
CGCTCTTCCGATCTCACAATATTCTCATGTAGATTCGTCTTAAGAGGCAAAAATGAAAAAGATGTGTGGCCTCCGAATCTAAGCATCCACCACTCGGTTCACTGTTCCCTTTATGTAAGTGATCTCAAAGTCGTACTCACTAAGCAATTTCGACCAACATCGTTGTCACGCGTTCAGGTCGCTTTGCGTGAAAATGTGTTGTAGCCCACAATGATCAGTCTTTAATTCATTTTTTTTTCCAACAAGGTAGTGTCTCCAAACCTTCAAGGCATATACGATGGCTAATAACTCCANAAGGTAGTGTCTCCAAACCTTCAAGGCATATACGATGGCTAATAACTCCATATCATGCGTCACATAGTTCTCCCCATGCCTTCTCAACTTCCTCGAAATGTAAGCAATCACTCGTCTGTCTTGCATCAAGACTCCGCCTAAACCTTCCTTGGATGCGTCTGTGCATACCAAGAAGTCCGAGTCCATGTCAGGGACCTTTAGTATCGGCACTATGGTCAACGACTCTATAAGCCTCCGAAATTCTTACGCGCATTTCTTGGTCCAAACGAACTTCTTGTTTTTCTTCTGCAATTCCATGATCAGATTTGCTATCTTTGAAAATACCTCTACAAACCGTCGATAGTATCCTGCTAAACCCATAAAACTATGCACTTTTGTGACATTCGTCGACGCAGGCCATTCCATAATAGCCTCCACCTTGGCTAGATCCACGGTGATACCTTCATCGGAGATGACATGCCCTAAGNNNNAAAGAGCATTTGGACAACTTTCCATACAATTTGTGCTCTCATAGACACTGTAGTACCAAGCACAAGTGCTCGTCATGCTCCTCCGTCGTCCGAGAGTAGATCAAAATATCATCAATGAATACTTGGACGAACTTGTCCAAGTACTCGCGGAACACCCCGTTCATCAAACTCATAAATACCACTGGGGTGTTTGTCAGCTCAAACGGTAAAACAATACACTCGTAATGTCCAAATCTCTTCTTAGAGGATGTCTTAGGGACATCATCCTCCTTGATCCACAACTGGTGATACCCTGGTCGTAAATCGATCTTGGAGAACACCGTCACACCCTTCATTTGATCGAATAGATCATCAATTCTTGGCAAGGGATGTTGATTATTGATTCTAGTCTTGTTCAGTTGACAGTAGTCAATGCAAAGCCTCCACGATCCGTCCTTCTTCTGAATGAAGATAACTGGTGCACCCCACAGTGACACACTAGGGCGTATCAGTCCCGGGTCCAACAACTCCTTCAGTTGAATTTTTAACTCTTGCAACTTCGAGGTTGACATCCGATAAGACATTCTTGCTATCAGTTCGGTCCCCGGTTTCAGGTCTATGGTAAACTCTAATTCCCTCTCTGGCGGCATCCCCGGTAACTCCTCCGGGAACACATCTGCAAACTCTCTCACCACCAGAAGGTGTTCTAGACCTTCTTCTACTCCCTTCTCTTTTAGTGCAAGGATCGCATAAAGCTTGCACCCCTTGCGCATACTCTTCTGTAACTGTAAGGAAGAGACGAACCTCGGGGAAACTCCCTGGTTTTGTCCTATAATCACACGTCTCTGTCCTTCGTCATCAACTAAGCTCAACAGTTTCATCTTACAATTGAGTACCGCCTCATGCGATTCCAACCAATCCATACCAATCATGACATCATAATATCCTAAGATCCTGACGTACAAGTTGACCCTCATGACAAACTCTCCCAGTTTAAGGGCATAACCCATAACTTTTCCTCCAACCTTCTGTTTGGCTCCCGAAGTTATTTCTACGAAGCTAAAATTGTCATGTTCGACTACCTTTACCTTAATCCTTTTTAGTGTTGCTCCAAAAATGAAACTCTCAGTATCACCTGGGTCTATCAAAAATACTAAGGGTCTGGTCAGTGAATGTACCTGTCGTCTTGAGCATAGTCGATTGGTGCTCTTCCTAGTGGTTATTCACCGCTGCATGAATCTGATGGGCCTTGCCCATATCTCCCACTGTAGTGGGTCCGGCTGATTTGGAAACGTTGGTCCTCTTCGCAGGACATTCACGCTAGTAGTGTGGCTCCCCACACGTCCAACAACCCTTGTTTGGCCCAGTAGTCCTGGTACCTGAAGTAGAAGATGATGGCGCACAGGCCTAGAACCCTAGTCTGTTCTGCTGAACAGGCCTAAACTACTGCTGCTGTGGGTGACACTCCTGCTGGCACTGTGGTCCTCGATAAGGTGTCCACTACTGAGGCGACAGTCGTCAGGGTGTAATGAGAGTGGATCCCCTCTGGAAGCCATGATATCCCAGCGTATGTCTCGCTGGTGTCTGGTGCTGCGGCTTTCCAGATGAACCCTGCCCTGCAGGTCTCACTGGAGTCCTGGTCTGACCCCCACCGATAATCTCCTCCTCTACTATGAGGGCCTTTTGGATGGCATCATGCAAGATCTGAGGCATAAAAATCCTAACCTTTTCATGCAGGCTGCTGTTAAGGCCAAACACGAATCGGTTAAGCTTAAGCTTCTCTGTGTTAAGGTGCGGAGCATACCAGAGCAGCTCCATAAAACGTGCCTCATACTCGGGCACCGTATGACCTCTTTGTCATAAGGCGTTGAACTCATTGAGCTGATGCTCAATGAATTCCTCTGAAATGTACCTCTCTCGGAATCGTTCCTTGAACAGTTCCCATGAAATGTCTTCAATGGCCATGTTTAGCTGCGGTAGGTACTAGGAGCGTCCTCCACCATAGAAGGGTGCTCCCCTTCATTTGAAAGACTACCATGCAAACCTTCATGTTGGAGGTATAATCACGAAGTGCGAAGCACATCGCCATGTTCTCCAACCATGCCTCGGCGGCGGCATCGTCTGGGGTACCAAAGAACTTGGGAAATTTAACCTTCTCGAGTTCACGGTGAATGCTACTAGTAACGACCGATGCGCATGGTGGAACCTTAGTAGGTGCTGACAACCTGGCCTCATCTCTATCCAATCATCTGATCAGTGCCTCAGACATACGCTGAAAAGACCTCATCCTCCCGACCACGTCTCCAACTGCTATCTGCTCCTGTCCGAGAACCTGCTCGCCTCCCTGGGGGTTAGACCCCTCAGGCGTGGATGCTACTGGAGGAGTCACGCCTCCTCCCCTAGCACCCCGTCGTCTGCCTCCGCGACGTCCTCTAACCATGATTACCGTGCACGCACACAATCAACTTGTTCAACAACAACATAATCAAATCAAATCCTGTCAATGAAAGTCGTACAGAATCCCAAGTCATGGGTTGAACTGGCTCTGATACTATATGTAACGATCCTCATTTAACAAGTGGAATTAATTATTTATTTATTTTTATTTTTTTGGTGTTTTTAACAAGTGTGTGCACGTGTACAAGGGAAAAAAACATATTTGACTCTACTTCGCCACCCGACGACTAACAAGACACAACCATGATGATCACAACAAGAAGACATAAGGCACACAACAAATAACTGCAAGCATTAAACGACATACTGTGTTATGTATAGTACGAACACAAATGGAAGAATCCATAGTAGTAGATTTTACTATTTCTGCACAGGAAAGCATGGTGTTTAATCTTAGTTCTCTGCTCTGGAGAGAGAAAATGTCAAATAGGCTCATGGCCGACTGCTCAGGCAGAAACTAGTAATCTTTGTCAGGAGGTCGCAGTGGTGGGAACTCTGTCTTTAAAGATCCCGGGACTACTGATAAGACCTTAGAGGTGTGTCGCAAGAGTGGAAACCCTGCCTTTAAAGGGCCCGAGACTCTTGATACAACACTGGATTCTTTACACAGAAAACGATCACACACACAGACTTAAATACAGAGCGACTAGCTTTATCAGATTGAAGAGTTTGATATCATACAACTGTGAGTTTGGACAATTCCAATTATAGTACTAACCCTGAAATTAACCCGACCCTAAACTTCAGCATAGAAATAAACAACAACTTTATTAACCCTAAATTTACCAGCCCAACCCTAATCCAATCAAATAATATCACCCTGTACAAGGAACCCATCGGATAAGGGTGCCCGCAAGAATTAAGGGCAACATAGAAAAACCCAATACGCAATAAAAATAGAAGCCAATTGAGCAATAGGAAAATGATGAAGAAAATCCAGAACCACATGGGCGCAACTTCAATTGAAATGTCATAGGACTCTTCTAAATACATTTAGTAACTTGTTAAGGTCAATATCATTTAAGTCAGGCATCATTTAATGATGATTCCACTCATGTAATCAGTTCAACTCCTAGGTAGATTGCTATGCATTTTGAGGAAATGAGCCATTTTACTTAAGTGAAAAATTAAGAATTGAATGACAAAAATCCATTAAAGAATTAGGGGAGTAAGGGCTGCATTATACATCCATTAAAACTAATTACAAGGATAACGCCTACTAACCATAAGTAAGATTTAATAATCAAACACATCTTATATCACGCTAACCCTATGAAATTCCAATTTCAATGCATCTATGTTCTATCAAAGAACCTTAAAGCCACAATACCCCTTCCCATACATGATAACCATATTACATTTAACATAACTAAATAAAATGACGACCACATTGCAACTTACAAGTTATCTATACCCATTATTTCAAAATTGTCATAAACCATATAACATAGAATTTATCCTTACCATAAACATTAGTATTAACCTTAATCAATATGTTACATTAAATTTTACCATGATCAATAATAGTAATTGAAAACTAGCCTTACCCTAATTCCTAGTATCAACATCAACATTCATTACATATTTGTTAATGTAAACCATAATGTCACTATTCATTTATCACACTCACCTTGCAATAAGATGACAATCACCTTATAACTCATAGGTGGCCATTAACATTAGAGTTAAACTAATGTTCCCATGATGATAACATCATTAATTTCCATAATAGAAACCTCACAATAAAATATCAATAAGTTACATCTTATCTACCTACACATTCACCTCACCCTTTTACTATTTACAACTAAATACCATTGTTTCCAATTTACAACACTTCATATTGAAATAATTACTAGATGGGATGGATAATGGAATTTCCCCGTCTTAAATAAATTAGTCTTAAACATTGCTTATTTGAAACAACTTGTCTTCCATCTACCTTCTGGTTGAGGCTAAGAATAATCAAAATTAGAAACTACTTGAAAAGGGCAAGGTTACCTTAAATGGTAAGGGGTTGGTTTATTGACAGAAATAAGGCTGAAACCAAAGAAGTGAAGGCTTGATCTTGGGACCCTTGGTTGTATAAACAAGTCACCTAAGTCCTTTAATCAACCCTTCTTCTTATTAATGAAGTACATGAATATTGTAATTAACCATAATACATGAATGTAGTATATTAGAAAACCGAACCTCTTGATCGTTACCCTGAGAATTCTATAAGCATGAATTTTAAGGGAGGGGTGAGTCGCTATCCATAAAGGGTCGAATGCATCTTTTTTTTTTTTAAATGTAGAACACGGGTAACGTTAGTGGAAGGTTTTTGGTTGAACCTTTCCTTACTGTGGATTATCGTTGATTGTTTAATGGGGACTACAACTACAACCAACAAAAGAAACTTACCCAAGGAAAAAAATGGAGCCTTAAAAACCCAACAGAGAAGAAACGAGCTAAATTATCCAAACCGGTTTAAAACCAACACGGGTCACACATAAATCGGGCAAAAATAACAGTCTGTGGTCTCTATGGTGAATAATTCGGGCAAAAAGAATAGTCCATGGTTATATATATGTGGGTTAAATCGGTTAACAAGGCAATCTAGAGAACGTCTTCCAGGTAAAAGGTAGATTGCTGATAAGTAATAATTCGCAGAGGAAATCATTACAACCATGATATCGTATTTACATGGTCAAATTTTCCAGTCGAGTGATGAAGTCGAAGGTAAAAGGAACGCTCAAAATTTCGCCCAGAAGGGTCAACGAAAATTGTAGGCATGACTTCCAGTTTTTTTTTTTTTTTTTAAGCTTTCAATCAAATGCAGACACAACGTTATTCGTTAACCATTCTGATAATACCCTAATCACAGAAATAAAATGATTTTTTTGTGGAATCACCGACATGAGGAAAATTTACCACCCAGAAAATTAGCGCAGTCCTTGATCGTATAATGTTTTGATTTAAGTAACAATCACAGTCCAAGAAAGGCTAAATTATTGATAGAAATAACTATGTTTCCTTTTTGTGTATTCGTTCCAGCATATAACTTTTAGGGACGCAGACCTGGAATGGAATTGTTTGGCATTCTAGGATACTCACACTATGCCGCGTAAAAAAAAAAAAATTTATCCCAGAACAATGTTGTGATATGTTGATCCCACCAACTAAACACCCGGGGAAAAGAACAAGATATGAAGAAAAAGAAAGAAAAATAAAACAAGTCTAGGAAGAAGAAAATCCTTGCAAACAACAAAATCGCATCAACAATACCCCATCACATGAGAGATTTAAATAAAGACAATAGTTACAGCAATTACATCTATAATCGTCGAGTAAATAATTAAAATGAACCATTAAATCCATTTACATCTGCTAAAACAGAAATCATAATGCATTGTATTCTACCAAAACATAAATCATATTGTTGCCTCATCGGCTGCTTCGAATGATGTCCCGCGCTCTGTGTTATTCCTGCTCACCAACTGTCGAGACCTCACCGGTACCTCCCAGCCAATGCTATGGGTAATCTGCTTCCCCCTTAGCCCCCCGAGCCGCAAAGGGGCCACACACTATCCAGATGGTATGTCTAGCTTCCCAACCCACCTCACAAGGCTGAGCTACCACTCCTATCCGAGCTGAGAGAATCCCAGCTCCTCACAAGTAATCAGTCAAGTCACAAATCCGACAGCGTAATATTACGCTCATAGCCAATCCCCTTCTTACTCATCTTCCCTTTCTTTTATATAGTTTTCCAAACCTCACACTTTCCCTAAATCACTTTTAATTTAAGTTTTAATAAAAATATTCTAAATATTCTCCTTCACACAAGTGTCGTCCATCCCCCTCTTTCCTCAAATAATTATTTTTTTTAAATTATTAAATTACTCATTTCCCTCACCCACCTAGAGTTGCTCCTAAATTTCCTCCTAGGTGTTCCTAGATCCCCTTACATGTTTTAAATAGTTTCCCTAAAAATGAAGTTGTTAAATTAGCTCAAATTAGAATGTTCTTAATTGTAGATTCCTTACTATGTTGACCTCTCTTTTTACCATAAGTTCTCAACTTTCCTTAATTATGTTTCCTCCATTACTTAGTTTCCTAATTCTTATTATTCCCTTCTTTCCCCTTTTTATTAGAGCCAAAATGACAGTTGAGCTATTTACTCCTTTCCCTTTATTATTAATTTAAAATCTTTTTATACTTCCACAAGTTAAATAATTTAATTCTTCTTTACAATTTAAAACCACGGATTTTAATTAAATTATTCCTCTCTTCATTTTACCCTCTAAATTTAAGAAGACTAAAATTATTACTTAAGTGGGTTTTAGTTTATATCCTTATTTTTAATTTTTTTAGGGTCTATTTCTTAAGGCTTAACAAAATGTTACCCTAGAGAAGTTTTAGACTTAGTTTTAGATTCTGAACTGGGCGACAATTATTTAGGGAAGTTGTTTTAAGAATTTATTAAGGTGTTAAATGTCTTACGGCCATCTAGGTTTGTTCCTTCCTCAACATCAATGCGACGTTCCCTTCAGGACGCACCACATGCTTCAAGGGTGCCACTCGCTAACTTGTGTTTCTTTCACGCGACGTGCCCTTCCGGATGAACCACGTGCTCCAAGGGTGCCACTCGCCAACTTGATTGATTGGTAGACATCTATAACCTCTACAGTCAACACTCCGCTGGGTGAACTTGTGGGAGACTAACGGCTCTAAGGAATAAGGCCCTTGCCTTATTGTACGCCCCTTAGAATCATCGTGAGCGACTATCGCAGTCTACCCTCATGACATCGTGGATCCTCTCGAACTAGGTAATCGTTAACCTACAGTTCGAGCCACGATGGGAGTGCTAGTAGGCTATGGCAGGGCTTTTGTCCACACCTCTCCCTCAACTTCTCTGGAGATCATGTGTGGCCCATTTACTCCATTTGTGAGTCTAGTCGGCAACCTATCGTCAGCCTACATCATCAACAAACGTGTCATAACATGTCCACATCATAACATCAAATCAATGTAATATCACAGTAAATAAATCAACCCAAATAGCACACTCCCTGACTCAATCCGGAGTCAAAGGGGTTCCATTGATGCCTCAACATCCTCAAGGTCCAAAAACCCAACACACTCAGTCAAACTGAGTCAATAGCACCTGTCTATGTCAAAGCAGTAGAACAATCATGTCATCTATCATAACGCATCATAATCAAGGATATATGTTTTAATATCATAAAAGTCCAGATCACTTGCGAGCAAGTGTCCTCAAAGAATAAGTTTTCTCAGTGCACCAGAGTGGGATGTTACAAGACCAAATAAATCAAATGATCACCAATTAATTTAAAATACATACAATAATAACCATACAAGGAATTTTTCAGCTTGCATACAAGCTCCTTCTTTCCCTTCACAACAAATCCTTCTAGCCACTTCATCTGGATTTCTTCTTCCATATCTCCATGTAGGAATGTTGTATTCACATACATTTGTGCTATTTAAAAATCAAATTCAAAAACAACATGTAACATAAATCTTATAGAAGTTAACTTGGAAAAATGAGAAAAAATCTCACCAAAATCAATTCCCTCAAACTGGGAATAATTGTTTGCTATTAACCGATCTCTGTATTTCTCAACTTTTCCTTCTACATTCATATTCTTTTTAAATACCTATTTCCTTCCAATGTGATTTATTTTAGTTGACCACTCAGCTATATCCAATGATACCATTTCTTCATCCATGGATTTTTTCTAGATCTTTCCATCCTCTGAATCCACAACCTCCCTTACAGTTCTAGGATCATCATTAGTAATACACAAAGAAAAATTCAAATAGAAATCAAATGGATTTTACCTTTCTCGTAGCCTTCTTTCTCGATCCAATCTCCTCAATACTAGAGTATGAGGATCTTCTTCTTCTTAATCCTATTCTTCTATAAAGTTTGATTCATCATCCTTTAAATCAAACTCTATTTTCTCTTGTTCTTCCTTACTTGGTAGGACTTTTTGTTTAACAAAATCCTTCATTTTTCTGAATACCACATCTTGGCTATACACAACCTTCTTAGTTTATGGGTTCTATTAGTGCTAGGAGTTTCCCCTAGACTACTATAGGGTCAAGCCAAGCACATCTTTAGTTATTACAATGATTTTATAAATAAGGATGTGTTTAGGGTTTTGAAAGGAGGTGAATTAGGTAGATGGAAAGGGAAATAATAAGGGAAATAGGATAAATACAGATCAGAAAAAACACCATTGGGAATGGAGTCAAGTAAACACCCTATTAATCGAAGGCAATCAAATTGTATATTAGATAAGACGTTTATATGAAAATGGGTAGAAGAATAGGGAATAAACAAAAAGTTGAACACCCATCAAACCAAGATTCACTTTGTCAAATGGATGAAATGGTACTTGAAACAAAACACACAAATAAAAGGCAGTCACGGAAAAATCTTTACCTCTTGGGAATCTATCATCCATGAGAAACCATTGATTCTCAATGTTTGCAATTCATTCAAGTAAGACGAGAAATAGAATGTAAAATAAGGAAGATGGAAAAATAGTGTTTAGACAAGAAAAATCATGATATGATAAAACAAATATCATAGATCTCCAATGTCAGAAGAGATCATAGAAATGCAATTCACTCAAGCCACAATAACTCAGACTGGATACTATTTCATCAATACGTGTGCTCTTCCGATCTCCCCCCCCTCTAAGTAGGCATATTACCCTACCTATTTCTATAAAATGTCTATCGTAAAGTCTAATAACAACAAACTCCTCAACTAAATTTTGTTGCGAAAGACCCAAATAGCAGAGGTTGCGGAAGGATTTTCCATTTGTGTGTTGATTTCATGGCTTGAGAATCTCAACTATAGCTTAAATGCCCAATTGCTTCCTAAAATCTCTGATTGAATCTATTGTTGTGAATATGGAGTTGGACTTTGATTGGTGATTCATTATTGCCAAGTGTCCCCTTCAAACCTAGATATTATACCCAAATCTAATCCTATCATTTCATTGTTTAATTCAAGGCTTGAAGAACTGTTGATATTTTCCTAAACATATGGATCTTCAAACTAGTATACTGCCAGATGTGCTCTATCACCATTAATAATTTTCCAAGTGGGCTTCATCAATCTAGAGATGTTATTTAATGTTGTAGACTTCAGCCTTAAATCTTGAACCAAATGCTAAACTCCTTCCTTGAAATCTTCATGTTGAAAATGTGGAATTATTGCAGATCCATTATATTCCACGAAATCTACCACCTATTTATTTAAATCCTCAATGTTTCTTGAAGACTTTTGACCAAATACTTGATAGCCTAGAAATCTGGGATTATTGCTTGTATTCCTAGAAACTTTTCCACTAATTGGCATTTGATAAATTCCCCTAGAATCTTGTAGCTATTTGATCAACTTCACTAAACTTTCGTGATACTCTGCCACATGTGCATTTCTTTCCGGAAATACTATATCTTCTGCTTTCAATATCGAACCAATTTGATCACTGAAAACTATATTTTTACAACAAATCTGATCATGCTGATCATCCGCTTGAAAGTCTCATATCTGCCTAATTTTCTTCCTTCAAACCTAGAATTGATATACTGCATTCTCATTATGCATATGATGTAAATTTTGGCCAATATATTTCACATATGCAACCAGAGATTTATTTCAGACAAGAGTATTCTAGGATTGAAACCTTTCTCTATTTGTAATAAATGAATACCCATCTGGTAAATCAACTCCTTCTCGGTTATGGTTGAAGAAATTATAAATGAAGAATAGTTGAATTCCAACATGAAGCATCACTTGACATCCTCCTGGTCACAGGCCTAGAATGCTCAACCAGCAAAGTATCTTACTCAACATCAGAATCTTCACTAAACTCAACAAGGCAAGGCCAAATGGACCTGGAATTTGTAGATGGATACTTCAAAAACCATCTTCTAACTCCTTCAAAATCTATTACATCCATGCCTCTGAATCTTTTGACAAATGCCCTGTATTTCCACAATTCCCAACAAATGATTTCATTTCACTGCATGTAAGTCCTCTCGAGGTTTTATAAGACTCAGGATTCCAAATATTTTGGATCAAAGCTTTTGTTATGTAGCTGCGAGGAAGTTGTACACTAATAATTCCATGGCTCTGTGATATCCCTCCTTGTGGCACTTTGTGTTGAGTGCTAAGCATTTTCCTCGACATTTGGCATTCTTTTGTTGCTTAATCATCAACGCCTTGCTCCATAATCATAAGATTTACTTTTTGATCATACATTTTATAGCTTTTATAAAGACTTCAAAACAAACCCTGTTGCTGCAATATATGATAGGGCCAAACAAAACCAAGATTGAAAATGCCCTATGAACCCACTTGGCATTAACCTCCTTTCAATTCCAATATTAAAAGCTAATGTTGCTTTTCAACACCTTTTCGATCTTCAAGCATCCACTATTGATATTTGCACATGTTACCATACCATAGCTGGTACTTTATATACTCTATGCATTGTTCTACATGCTTGGCATTTCAACTTTGGTTCTGTATTGATTCTTGGACTTAGTGTTATGCTGACACATCTATGAGGCTCTCCTTCTCGTGGCATTTGATGATTTCTCTTAGCACTTGGATTATGTGCTAATTTTAATATGTAATATGATGGCAGGTAGCACGTAACTGAAGCTTGTAGCGTTGGAGCTGGAGTTTTTCCTTCAAGCCAACAATATTCCACAATATAACAACTACTCTTTGTATCTAAAAACCTCCTAGAAATGGGACATAACTCGAAACTTATCCAATGCTTCCCTTGTGTTTAGAGAGGGCCCCAAAACATTAGAAACAAATCTCTCTATAGTTTAAGGAGTTGAAGGTTGTACCATGGATGCAGGCTCCTGTGTTGTGTTTGATGTCAGGTTCTGGAGATTGGCTCCCGGCCAAGAACTTTAAAATAATCGTGAAGTCTCCATCAAGGCATCATAGCACTATTTCAAAGGTGAATGGAATAAGGATTTCCACCCTTCTTATACCTCCTTCCAATGAGGCAAGTTAGAAGCTCAGTACTACTTCTGGCATATACGATACCCATTCTCAGGAATGACACTTCTCGGTTATACGAGAATAACCCCATTCCTACAACAAGGATAAAATAGAAAATGTTAGTATCTAGATACTAACATTGGATCCTTCTGGGTAATGATGTTCTCCCTATGAGGCATCAAGAACAAGCAAACCACTGTGCCTTTTCCTCTGTGCATCCATGCAACGCAACCTGCAAACTTTTGTCTCTACGAACGTTCACATTCTTCTGTTTTGGCCTATTCAATTGGGTTATGGGGTTCGTCAATAGAAAATCAGGCTTAAACTTCTACAAGTTATTCAAACTCTAACAAAATTTTGAAACCAAACTTTTTGTTGCAAACTAATTACTCTATGCAGACTGCAAAAACAAATGTTTCAAACGAAAGATTATTGCCTTCCCTACTTCTAACCAATAATATCATCACTTGATCAAGTGAAATCATGCTTCCAATGAAGCCATGATAACATCAAACCATTTACCAAAGCTCTTCCAATGCAGATAGAAATCAGAGAGGAATTCATAATTTGCAACAGAATTTCAACTTGCAGCATATACTTACAATCATCATCTTCTTTAATTCTAAAAATAGCAAGACTGAAATCTTCTAAGAAATATGATTCCATATAAACGGCTACCAGATCATAGAAGAAAGAAATAGATGAACAACGAAACAATTTTACCTCTCCTTGTAGCTCAAACTTTTCTTCCCCTTTAGGTAGATGGATGCCATAAACTGGTTCTGACTGTACATGACAAATGGGCAGAATGTTTTCATAAACCTATTGATCAAATTTAACATTTCCATATGTTGCCTCATATATCTATTCTTGATGAGAAGCCTCTTGATTTTCCTCCTTAATCACATGTAACAACATATCATAGGAACCCACTTGAAGGAGTTGAGGAAATACCTCTTCTTCAACTATTTTTTCATTCATATCTAAGACAACACATGCATCATAAACAAAATCTAATACATTCACAACTATGCATTCATATTTCCTATTATCAATTAGATCTAGAAAATCTTCCTCAAAAACATGGTTTTCATTCTTGCAATCAGAAGAAACATTTTCTCTCTGCTGAATATGCTTATCAAATTCATCACAACAATTTTCAAAAAGACTTTCAGCTGAAAAAGATTCTTTACAAAATATATTGAAAGGAATATGAAAACTTGCCAGTGAATTAATACTTGAAGCTAGAAGAGATCTACACCAATCAAGGGCTCCTCCCTTCAATGAGTATCTGAAAATATTGATCTTAACATCCTCGTGCACGATCTGATGTTCACGAATAAACTCAAGAAAATCCAATAGATGCTCATCCAGAACCTCCCAATCTTCATATTTAAATGTAGGAAGAGTACCTTCCCATTCATCTCTTCTAAGAATTGGGTTTGGAAAACCAATGACATATGAAAAATCACAAAAATCAAACCTTTGAACCAAAATGGCTTTCATTGTTGGATCCAATGGATTCACCTATTAATCTTTAGACAATGGAGTCGCCATGGTGAAACATCTGCAATCAAGCACATATCCTCTTCTTGTTAACCATCAATAAGTGGGTATGATCATTGTCATTCTCCTAGGGAAGATTTCTTTGTTGCTTCATCCCCGACAATGGCGCGAAAAGATGTTGGTGCTAGAAGTTGCCCCTAGACTTTTATAGGGTCAAGCCTAGCACATCTTTAGTTGTTACAATGATTTTATAAATAACGATGTGTTTAGGGTTTTGAAAGGAGGTGGATCAGGTAGGTGGAATGGGAAATAATAAGAGAAATAGGCTAAATATAGATCAGTAAAAACACCATTGGGCATGGAGTCAAGTAAACACCCTGTTAATCGAAGGCAATCAAATTGTATATCAAATAAGACATTTGTATGAAAATGGGTAGAAGAATAGGGAATAAACAAAAATTAGAACGCCCATCAAACCAAGATTATGTTTGTCAAATGGATGAAATGGTACTTGAAACAAAACACACAAATAATAGGTAGTCACGGCAAAATCTTTACTGCTCGGGAATCTATCATCCATGAGAAACCATTGATTCTCAATGTCTACAATTTTTTCCAGTAAGACGAGAAACAAAATGTAAAATAAGGAAGATGGAAAAATCGTGTTTAGACAAGAAAAATCACGATCTGATAAAACAAATATCATAGATCTCCAATGTGATAAGAGCTCATAGAAATGTAATGCCCTCAGGCCACACTAACTCAGACTGGATGTTATTTCATCAGTATCTTCATAGGCCTTACCGTCTCTCCCCCCCCCCCCCCCCCCCCTTTGAATAGGCATATTACCCTGCCTATTTCTATAAAATGTCTGTCCTAAAGTCTAATAACAACAAAATCTAATATAAACAAACTCTTCAACTAAATTTGGTTGTGAAAGTCCCAAATAGTTGACGTTTCTGATGTATTTTCCATTTGTCTCTTGATTTTATGGCTCGAGAATCTCGATTGTAGCTTAAATGGCCAATTGCTTCCTAAAATCCCTGATTGAATCCCCTATTGTGAATATGGAGTTGGACTTTGATTGGTGAATTATTGTTTCCAAGTGTCCCCTTCAAACCTAGAGATTATACCCAAATATGATCTTATCATTTCTCTATTTAATTCAAGCCTTAAAGAACTGTTGATCTTTTCCTGAACATATGGATCTTCAAACTAGTATACTTCTAGCTGTTCTCTGTCACCATTAATAATTTGCCAAGTGGGCTTCATCAATCTAGAGATGTTCTTTGATGTTGTAGACTTGAGCCTTAAATCTTGAACCAAATGCTAAAATCCTTCCTTGAAAACTTCCTATTGAAAATGTGGAATTATTGCAGATCCCTTATATTCCACGAACTCTGCCACCTATTTATTTAAATCCTCAATGTTTCTCGAAGAATTTTGACCAAATACTTGATAGCCTTGAAATCTGGGATTGTTGCTTGTATTCTTAGAAAATTTGCCACTAATTTGCATTTGATAAATTCCTTTGGAATCATGTACCTATTTGATCAACTTCACTGAACTTTTGTGATACTTTGCCACATGTGCATTTCTTTCTGGAAATACTAGATCTTCTTCTCTCAATCTTGAACCAATTTGATCACTGAAAACTATATTTGTACATCAAATCTGATCATGCTAATTAGTTTCCTAAAAGTCTCAGATCTTCCTGATTTTATTCCTTCAATCCTGTAATCGATATACTTCATTCTCATCAGGCATATGATGTAAATTTTGGCTAATATATTTCACATATGCAACCAGAGATTTATTTCGGAAAAGAGTCTTCTAGGATTGAAACCTATCTCTGTTTTTAATAGATGAAGACCCATCTAGTAAATCAACTCCTTCTCGGTTGTGGTTGAAGCAATTATAAATGCATAATAGTCAAATTCCAACATGAAGCATCACTTGACATCCTCCTGGTCGCAGGCCTGGAGTGCTCGACCAACAAAGTATCTTACATGACATCCGAATCTTCACTGAACTCAACAAGGCAAGGTCAGATGAACCTGGAATTTGTAGATGGATACTTCAAAAACCATCTTCCAACTCCTTCAAAGTCTATCACATCCACACCTCTGAATATTTTGACAAATGCCCTGCGTTTCCACGGTTCCCAACAAATGACTTCATTTCACTACGCGTAAGTCCTATGGAGGTTTTATAACACTCAGGATTCCAAATATTTTGGCACAATCGAAGCTTTTGTTATGTAGCTGGGAGGAAGTTGCATGCTAATAATTCCATGGCTCTATGATATCCCTCCTTCTGGCATCTTGTGTTGGGTGCTGAGCATTTTCCTCAACATCTGGCTTTCTTTTGTTTCTTAATCATCAACACCTTGCTCCATAATCATAAGAATTACTTTTCTGATCATACATTTTATAGGTTTTATAAAGACTTTAAAACAAACCCTGTTGCTGCAACATATGATAGGGCCAAACAAAACCAAGATTGAAAATGCCTTGTGAACCCACTTGGCATTAACCTTCTTTCACTTCCAATATTAAAAACTAATGTTGCTTTTCAACACCTTTTCAATCGTCAAGCATCCACCATCTATATTTTCACATGTTACCATACCATAGATGGTACTTTCTATACTCTATGCGTTGTTGTGCATGCTTAGCATTTTGGCTTTGGTTCTGTATTGATTCTTGGGCTTAGTGTTATGCTGACACATCTATGAGGCTCTCCTTCTCGTGGCATTTGATGAGTTCTCTTTGCACTTGGCTTATGTGATAATTTTAATATTTAGTATGATGGAAGGTAACATGTAACTGAAGCTTGCAGAGTTTGAGCTGGAGTTTGTCCTTCGGGCCCACAATATGCCACAATCCAACAACTACTTTTTGTATTTAAAAACCTCCTATAAATGACACATAACTCGATACTTTTCCAATGCCTCCCTTGTGTTTAGAGAGGGCTCCAAAACACTAGAAACAAATCTCTCTATAGTTTAAGGAGTTGAAGGTTGTACCATGGTTGCAGGCTCCTGTGCTGTGTTTGATGACACGTGTTGGAGATTAGCTCCCGGCCAAGAACTTTAAAATAATCATGAAGTCTCGATCAAGGCATCATAGCATTGTTTCAAAGGTGAATGGAATAAGGATTTCCACCCTTCTTATACCTCCTTCCAATGAGGCAAGTTAGAAGCTCAAGACTACTTTTGGCATATCCGATACCGATGCTCAGGAACGACACTTCTCAGTGCTACGGGAATAACCCCATTCTTGCAAAAAGGATAAAATTGAAAATGTTAGTATCTAGATACTAACAGGTTCCAAATATTGTAACCTTTGAGACCATATTTATACCCAATAAAGATACATTTTTCAGCCTTCTTATCTAGCTTACTAATATTTTCCTTTGGAACATGAACATAGGCCTCACAACCAAATACCTTGAGATGTGTTGTAGAAGGTTTCTTATCAGTCCATACCTCTTGTGGAGACTTGTCATCTAGTGTTGATGAAGGTGATATATTGACTAGGTAACATGCACTACCTACTGCCTCTACCCATAATTCTTTCCCTAACCTGACACCACTGAGCATGCACCTTGTTTTTTCCATCAATGTCATGTTCATGCCTTCTACAAATCCATTCTATTGAGGTGTATATGGAGTAGTCGTATAAATTTCTATACTACACTTCTTACATAATTCTTCAAATTCATTGCCAAAGAACTCTCCTCCATTATATTTCCTAAACACCTTAATTTGTTTCTCTATTTGATTCTCAACAAGAGCCTTAAACTCTTTAAACCTATCAAAGACTTTATATTTCTTCTTGAGGAAATATCTCCCATTATTTCTAGAGAATTCATCTACAAATGATACATAGTACACATATTTTCCAAATGATGGAACCAACACAGGTCCAAACACATCACTATGAACTAGATGTAAAATTCCTTTTGCCCTCATTGCACCAGAAGGGAATCTTACCTGATTTTTATTCCATATACACAATGTTCAGAGAAATCCAAATCCAGAGAGTAGATAGACATACCTTCAACAATAGCTTTATTATGTAGTATTCGAATACCCTTCTCTCCGATATGCCCCAGTCTTTGATGCAAGATAATAAGATTTTCTCCAGACACTGTAGAAGTTATTTCTTCTTCAAATCCAGTATTAGGAACAATGTAACTATTACACCCATCACTAATAGTGATTCCTTACATATTATACCGAGTTACAAATCTAAGTCCCTTCAACAACAACATTTCTCCTTGAACCATCCTGCAAGTTTCCTTTTAAAATATTGTTTTTACCCGTACATCATCCATTTTGATTACATATATCAATTTTTTGGCCAATCCGTGGATGTGAAGGATACAAGTTAGTGTCATAATACTTCCATCTCTAAGCCTCAACTTGAATTTTCCCCAACCTATGATTCTGGTTTTCGAGTCATCACCTAGGAAAAAATTAACTCCATCATAGATTTCATATTCACAGAACCACTCCCTATGGGGGTTCATATGAAAGGATACACCTGATTCAAACAACCATGCCTCATGATCTTCATGTGTTCTTGAATAAGTTAATTACAAATCCCCTCCTTCCTTGGAGGTCTTTTTATTTGTAGAAGGAGCTTCTTCAGATCCTTTATTTTTCTCAATTTTGGAACTACACTACTTCTTGTACTGCCCTTATTTTCCACATCTCTAACATACCTTTAAATAATTTTCAAGATATTTAAATCTTCCCTTAGAATTAGATCTCCCTCTTGAGGACCTAGATCCATTTCTTTCCTGGGAGCGTCCTCTTGCAAATAATGTGTATGTGCTCTGCCCTTTCATATTTTTTCATCTCATCTCCTTCGACAACAAGGATGATACCACTTCATTAAAATTCAAGGCATTGTATTACTACCTATGACCACAACCAGACTATCCCACAAGTCTAGTATAGAGCACAATAAACTGATACACTTATCTTCATTTGAAATTTTAATCTTAATCGATACTAAATAACTTACCACAGTATTGAAGGCATTCAAATGCTCTGCCACCGAGTATCCATCTCTCATCATAGATTTTAACCTTTTAGAATATTTTACTGAAAATAGATTTTCAATAAAAGAACATAAAAGATAAAATGGAAAATACACACATTACACAAATATTCTTCCCTTGGAAACCAAAGAAGAGAAAACCAACATATTCTTTATTCATTCATAGTGATACATTGTTTACAATACAATATACATATAGGAGCCAAAGGCATCCAAAACCTTAACCCAATAACCTGGATTAGTCAAAAATCCTAATTCCTTAACTAGAAATAGAAAACCATCGGTAAAAACCATGTGACAAAAAAACACCCAATAATGGACACAATAATTGAGGTGACGTAAAAAATGGGGAAAAAATATGACACGTTTCTCGATGTAAAATAAATTCTCAGGGGCACTTCCCTTGAAGCCCCACCAAAGGGGGCTATTTCCCTCCTCCAACCCTCTAAGGGGGTCATAACATATCCTCCTCAAACCCCCCTACATGCCTGATGCAACGTAGCAGACACTATGTCTAGTCGTGCAAAGAATATAACACATACCCAACATTCTCCCACTTTTGGTTTTCTTTTCCTACAGGGGGTTACAGGGTTATATAGTTAACAATCCAGGGAAACAATTCCCATGGATTCTTTACATGAAGAGAACTACTCAGTGCTCAAATATTTTTTTAATCAACCTGCAACATTCTTCAAAGTGTCCAACCTCATCAACAACACTTTCTTTTCTTCAATCATATATCTCACAAAGTGATATTGAATATCAATATGCTTTGTCTTTGAATGATAAATCGGGCTCTTCACCATAAAAATTTCACTTTGACTATCACAATATATCGTTATAGATTGTTGTACTAACCCGATACATGAACAAAATCTTTGTAACCATAATGCTTCCTTACTTGCATGAATGGATGCCATGTATTCAACTTATGTAGTTGAAAGTGCCACTACAACCTGTATTTTCCTCATCCAATTGATTGCTCCTCCCAACAGGTTAAACACATACCATCTTGTAGATCTCCTATGATCCATATCTCCAGCCCAATCTGCATCCAAAAAGCCATTTATGTTCAAGACTCTGTCCAATACTATTCTTCCTTGGTAGCACAATCCATAGCTAACAGTTCTACACAAATACCTAAAAATCCTTTTTATTGTTGTCCAATATTTCTTCTCTCGTTTTGACATTTACCTGCTCAAAACTCCCATTGCATGTGAAGTGTTGAGTCTAATACAGACCATTGCATACATCAAACTTCAAATTTCACTCGCATATGGAACACAAGATGTTTCCTCCTCCTCTTCCTTTGTCTTGGGACACTGATCTACATATATCTATACACCAACGGGAATAGGGACCTTGACTGGTTTACACTCTTGCATATTAAACCTTTGCAATATTGTCATCCACATATAATACCAAATAAGTCAAATGATCACCAATTAATTTAAAATACACACAATGAACCTCTTTGCTTCTTGTGAAGCCAAGTCCCAACATATAAGTATCAATTTCTTGATACCACATCCTTAGTGATTATTTTAAACCATACAAGGAATTTTTCATCTTGCATACCAGCTTCTTCTTTCCCTTCACAAAAAAGCTTTTGGCTGCTTCATATAGATTTGTTATTCTATATCCCCATGTAGGAATGATGTCTTCATGTCCATCTGTTCTATTTCAAAATCAAATGTAAAAACAATAGATAACAAAAATCTTATAGAAGTTAACTTGGAAATAGGAGAAAAAATATCATGAAGATCAATTCCCTTAACCTGGGAATAACCCTTTGCTACTAACTGATCATTTTATTACTCCACTTTTCCTTCTTCATTCAACTTATTTTTAAATACCCATTGTTTTCAATGAGGTTTCTTCCAGTCGACACATCCACTAGATCCAAGGATGCCATTTCTTCATCCATGGCCTTTTTCCAGAGTTTTTCATCCTTTGAATCCACTGCCTCCCTGACAGTTCTAGGATCATCATCAGTAATAGAAAAAGAAAAATTTGAATGGAGATAAGATGGAGTATACCTTTCCAGTAACCTTTTTTCTCGAATCGATCTCCTCAATATTGGAGTATGAGGATCCTCTTCTTCTAATTATTGTTATTTTGTAGAGTCGGATTCATCATCCTTTAAATCAAAACTCTATTTTCTCTGTTTCTTCCTAACTTGGTAGGAATTTCTGTTTAACAACATCTTTCATTTCTATAAATACGACATCTCGGATATACATAAGATTCTTACTTTATGGGTTCCAAAGCCTATAAACTTTGAGACCATATTTATACCCAATAAATATACACTTTTAATAATTCTTATCTAGCTTACTCTTGTTTTCCTTTGGAACATGAACATAGGCCTCACAACCAAAACCTTAAGATGTGTGATATAAGGTTTCTTACCATTCCATAACTCTTTTGGAGTCTTTTCATTGAGCATTGATGAGAGTAATTTGTTGACTAGGTAACATGTAGTACCCACTGCCTCTGCCCATAACTCTTTCCCTAACCCAACACCATTGATCATGCACCTTGATTTTTCCATCAACGCCATGTTCCTCCTTTCTACATTTCCATTCAAATGAGGTTTATATGAAGTATTATTCATCCTTGATATACCACATTTCTTACAAAATTCTTCAAATTCATTTCTGCATAAATCTACGCCATTATTTTTCCTCAACACCTTAATTCTTCTCTATGGTTGATTCTTAACAAGTGATCTGAATATTGGGGGATGAGATCTGGATGGATTGGATGCCAAGAGAGAAGGAGCTTAGATGTTCCAATATTGCATGAAAATAAGAATGGACAAAAACATGTAAATTAATTACTCAGAAAGTGAGGCTCAAAGAGGAGCCTCACCTCTAAAACTAATTACCAGTAAATCACTGAGAAATAATTAATATCACAATGAACAATAAAAAAAATATGAGAGAATCCAAAATGAGTAACTTGATATTATGATAAGGCTTCCTAGGCCTTTATATAGAATTAAAAAATGTTCCATTGGACAACGTAAAAAATAGCTCATTAAATGAGTCTCTATTATTAGTATAATAGATCTAAATACCCAACTAAGTAGTGGAAAACAATACCTGATACAATAATGGAAAAGTCTCATTAAATGAGTCTCTATTATTATAATAATATATCTAACTACCCATCTAACTAAGTAGTGGAAAATAAAACCCAATACAATAATGGAGAGGTGGGACTCTCTTTGACCCATATGGGCAACATATTAGCCCAATTAATTAATGAGGAGGTGGGAATCTCCTTGATCTATATGGAATATATATTAGCTTTATATCTTTATGACTTTTGCATCGAATTTTAGACGATATACATCCTAAAATTCGGATCATTCCTCCACCCTTAGAAAATGATGGTCTCCATCATTTCACCCATGCTAAAAAGAGAAACCTCATTATCATACCATTATAATTATAGTGTTAAAATACCCAATGAAGAGAAGAGTTTTGTGTGGTTTACCCATAACCTAGTTGGCAATGACATTGTACATGGGTAGAAAAATAAAGAAATTTTAATAAAATCCCAAAATTTTAAAAATAATGTGGAAAAATCGTTACTTTGGTGGTTGTGAACATCCTTCTGCAATTATATTCATAACTTCTGCTACATGTGATTAAATACAATTCCTTCGAAGACCCATTTGAGATACTGAAGAGATATTTTCATAAGTATATGGATCTTGTTCTGAGGTGGCCCATGGCGTGAGAAAAATAAGACTGAAGACACTAGTTACAAACATGTGTTGCTTCAAACAAAGATTTATCATAATCCAGACGACGAAATGAAATTCTGTGAAATACCCATTTGAGATATTGAATAGATATTTCCAGCCATATGTGGAACTCATTCAGTATTTTTTTGAGAAGGGATAAAAATACCTTTGAATATGGTAGTACGTGCAGCCTCCTTGGGTCAAATACATGATGAGATTCAATCGATGATATCTCTCAAACTAGGAAGCCAAATGAGATTCCGAGAAATACCCATTTGAGATATTCAATATCTATTTGTAGCCGTATGTGGAAATCCTTTTGTAGTTTCTTGAATATATAGAAAAATACCATTGACGATGGTGATATGCGCGACCTCCTTGGGTCAAATACATGTTGAGATTTAATCGATCATATCTCTCAAACCAAGAAGCCAAATGAGATTCTATGAAATACCCATTTGATATACTGAAGAGATATTTATAATGAAATGTGGTAGAGCCTATGAAATGTTGTATAGAGGTTGAAGAAAATATTTGAAGTTGGTTGAGTGTAGAGGGCCAGGAAAAGTTGAAAAAAGTAGTTGTGCTTTAATTGACAAAAGTAAAATATTTCTCCTCCAATTATTTAAATTTTTAAAATTTAACAAACAATCCATAGACAAATTGAAATTTTAATAAAAAGTAATAATAAGCATACTTTTTACAATTTCAAATATAACCTTTTGATGGGTATACATACATTATTAATAATAAAAATTTATAACTGTTAAGCCACATTTTTATTTCAAAGTGTTAAAAATGACAAAAGTATGTCATTTACTTTTGTGCTTCATTTAAAAAAATTAAACAAGGTACACAACTCAATAATTAAAATTCTAAATAAAATATTGTTCCTCCAATTATTTAAATTTTTTAAATTTAACAAACAACCAATAGATAACTTGAAATTTTAATAAAAGGTAACAATAAGCATACTTTGTAAAATTTCAAATATAACCATTTTATGGGTATACATACATTAATAATAATAATAAATTCATAACCATTAAGCCAGATTTTCATTTCAAAGTGTTAAAAATGTCAATATAAGACTTTAGACACAATCACAAAATCAGATATTTTTTTGAACACCTATATAAGACAAAACCTTTATAAGAGAGCATGTAATCTATGTATCAATATGTTGCATGAGAACTACAGCTTGTATTCATATTTTGAGCATACAACAATCAGTCTTAGCCATAGGAGTCATGTTCATTCTACATTTCAGTAGAAAAGAACAAATTGTAGTCTTGAGACCATTTTTGAATGATGATAATTCAATCAAAATACTATCCAAGTAATGAATAGACCCTACTTGTGACATATGCATCTAGAAACATGACAATGTAGCATCACTGCATCCATTTCTTATTATTTAGATTAAAAGTTTAATGATTTGGAGCTTCCCAAGATCCATGTAAACATGAAACTAAAGGGAATTGCTCATCAAAACCATCAAGTATGTTATTTTATAGAAGATATTAATTTTCACACTATGTCTCAAACCATGTGAAAATACATGAAAGACCAGGATGTTAGAGCATAATGCCTAATCCATAAGTTTAATGTTAATAAGAATTATCTTACCTTCTACCTAGCTTTCTCAGGAATTCCACCCAGGTTCAAAATTGTGGTTCCATGCATTATTGGTACAAATAATATGTCTTCTTGATCTTGATCTTGAGATGAAGGAGGGCGAGAGAGAGATATGGGTAATTCTCAAAATATTTACAAAGTATCATCGCACTGATGTCAATGTTGCTAGAAAAAGAAGAAGAAATTGAAAAAGTGTGATAGATAAACATGAATGGACTCATGAAAGGAGGAATGATAATTTCTCAAAACAAAGTAGTGAGGATTCAATAATGCTAGAGTCGATGAAAAAAATCACAATTCTCGTTGTTCTAATATCAATTTTAATCTTTCTAATGTTCACAATCTTCATTTTTTGATGTTTACCATGTGGAAATTCATGAGAGAGTGGAGTGTCAGAACATAATCGATATTGTATATTTTTGACGATAATACAAATTATGTTACCTTCTACCTAGATTTCTTAGGAATTCCACCTAGCTTCAAAAATGTTGTTCCAAGCATTAATTGTAGAAAGAATATGTTTCCTGGGGTGGGAAATGCATGTGGGGAATGATCTTGAGCTTCGGATGAGGGAGTAGGAGAGAGAGCTATGGAGAATTTTCAAAATATTTGCAAAGTATCATCACATTGATATTAATGTTGTTGCTAGAAACAAGAAGAAAAAAGTGAAAAAGTGTGATAAGTAAATATGTTTGGAATCAAGAAAAGGGGAATGATCAATTTGGAGAGAAAATATTACATGTTAATCAAGAGCACGAAAGTGAAATTTTGACTAAGATTATCATATTTTTAATCTAAAACATAATCATTTAATAATTTTAAGTGAAACGAAGAAAAACTATGGATTAAATGTTTATGATGAAGTTGACCAAACTTGTACAATATAGGTGCATTGTTGAGAGATTTACAATTAATTCTTAGTTATGTGTTTTGTTCCCATTATTTATTTTATTATTGGAGATGTCATGAATTACACACTAAGTAGGGATGATTTTAGGGGCTAAATTTCATTCATGGGTTAATTTTCCATGGTTTTTCCCCAAAAAATATTCGCTATTCTAAAAATGATTCACCCAAATTCTATAGGATAAAATTATTTTACCTTAAAAATCGCCAAAATTTTATACAAACTATATAAAATCCTTATAAATTTGAATATTTTTATAAAAATATCGCCAAGCATTTTATAGTTGGCATATGAAGGATTAGAAAGATTCGCCTAAGGTTCTACATTTTAAAATCAATTTCCATCCTTGAAGTCATCTATGACACTAAGTGGTTGAGAAATCCACCAATGTGTTGAAATAATAATCATATTAAATACCAAAGTTATTATCATGTCATGAAATTTAACCCGAGAAGGAATAGCATTATGAATGCAAAAAAATAATTATGAATCAACATGTTCAATATTATGAGTGAGCCAAAATATGTGAACATGAAAAAAGAGATATAACTTGATTTCCTTAGGTTTGCTCAATGTCTAATTTTATTGTTTTCTCTTCAAAATTAGCATTCAACAACTCATTTGTAATTAATAGTGTCAATAAGCTCCCATTGTCATTACAATTTACATCCAAAAGTGGAGGCAAAGATAGAGACAAGAGTGGAGGCAAAGATAACAAATAAAATGACATTATAGAAAGTGCCAGGGACGAAAATAACAAAGCAAATTGCATTATATTGATTGTATGATTAAAAAACAAAGCTTATAACACATTAATTCAAGTGGAGATTCATAAAGACAAAGGTGTCAAAGATTATTTAGGAATCTTTCATTAAGTGACACATAAAAGAGTTAGTAGAATATTTATCTAGGTATGATCTATGGGAATAGATAAGAGATAATTAACATATATATGAATTTAGTCTTTATATACTAAAGGTAAGTATTGTGTAACTAACCAATGCTCATTGACCAACAAAAAAATTGGAAGTGAGGACATTGATGAGTTATTGAAAATCTTAACTACCCTTCTTTTTATATTTATTATCATTCATAGAAAATAAGTGATTTAAAAAATGTCTTCATCAGAGATGAAAAGTAATTTAAAACATTTACATTTTTTAAACACTAATTGGCCTTCTAGAACAGGTTTGAACCCTTGTAAGTGTTAAAAAGGGCCCCATTTTGATAACTAGACAATGGAGGGGACCAGTGCCGCACCCACTTAACACGTTGAAATTATGAGATGAACGCAGGCGCTCGATGATCTCAGAGTTATCGTCTACCGTTCTTGCCTTCGTGTTCTTCGCCTCCAGACGCTACGCTTTTGTGCTCTTTCTCCTGGCCTCTTTTAACAGGGTAAAATGAAATCTCTTTTGTTGTGTGGTTGAGCAAAATTTTTTTAGACAATGTTGCAGAGCAGGACATATGCATTCTGAATCAACTTGTTTTATTAACATTTAAAAGAAACATGGTCGAATATCGAGCGACAAAATTCCTCCACCGGCGTACGATACTTTCGTCGGTTGTCGGATGGTGTTGATGTTAATGGGAGGAGTGGTGTTTGCAATGCGGAAGGACAATTGAAGGAGGAAAAAAGAGAAATTTGTCGCATGGACCATCCCCAAAAATAAGGAGAGCAACGAGCAGCACTGAACCATCACATGGCATTGTCTGCAAGCCGCCTTGACCATCCGTTGATTTTTCTTTCTATTTATTCGGTTTCATAAAACTCATCATCTATTCATTCCTCTGCCTCTTTGTCGCTCTGGAAGGAAAGCAAGAGCGACAGAGAGAATGAACAATGGCAATAATTTATAAGATCAGCCAAATCGTCAAAACAAAGAAGACAACTCGACGATGGCAATAATGTGGGCATATGCATGACCAATTTAGAGAAATTGTTTTTAGTAATTTTTTTTGAAAATATAACTAATGGGTTTTAAGATTAATGTGGTTGCTTTAGTTGTTAAGATTGATGGAAAATTTTGATTTCAGTAAAAAACTGTTTTTTGAAAATATAACTAATTGTTCAATTAGGGTTTTAAGATTTATGTGGTTGGTTTAGTTTTTAAGATTGATGGAAAATTTTGAATAAGTTAACTATTCGTATATCCAATCATATATGTTATGGGGACAAAATCATGGCTTCTGGAAACTTGTGAGATTTAGATTTTATTTTATCATTGTTGATTTTTTTCTTTAAACTACGACTTCAAAGATTTTTTCATCCCATAAAATTTTAGGAACTCCTCAGATTTAGTTTTCCTTTTATTATTATATATTTTCTTCTTTAAGCTAAGTATAATAGACAAATATTTTTGAACTTCTAAATTGGATTTAATGACCTAAATATATTATCTTAATTATTTTTATCCTTTATTTCTTTATTGTGTCTCAATTTCTCCACAAATTTAGATGTGATAGAGTTTTTAATGGTACTAATATTTGGAGAGTGGACTCTTCCTCTATTCTCAAATCGATATTTGGAGAGTGAGTATTTTCTATTTTTTCTTTCTGAGTTTTGAGTAGTAGATAAAGCATTGACTTCTCATCATCTTCTACTTGCACCATTATGGGAGAAGGCTTAACTTCTCTAAAAGGGACATTCCTAATATGAAAAACCATTCTAGAAATCAGATCATAAATCTTGTACCCTTTCACACCAATGCCATAGTCAGTGAACATACATTCC
Organism: Picea abies; assembly: GCA_900067695.1. NCBI lineage: Eukaryota > Viridiplantae > Streptophyta > Pinopsida > Pinales > Pinaceae > Picea > Picea abies. The sequence goes on from CBVK0100043774.1 coordinate 27,858, forward strand.
ATAACCTTGTTATCCAACGTCGATTGCTTATCCTAAGGCACATGAGCATGTGCCACACAACCAAAAACATGAAAATGATGAAGTGTGGGATTCTTATATGTCCTAACATAAATAGGGGTGTTATTCACAAAAGATTTTGTGGGATACATGTTAATCATGTAACATGCAATAGTTTCTTATTCTTCCCAACATTTCCTCTCTAAGCTATCTCCACTAAGCGTTCTCCTGGCTCCATACAACACCACTTCGATAAGATATATATGGAGTTTTCTTACCAGTTTAAAATACATTCTCCTTACAAAAATGATCAAGTACAATAAAACAAAAGTCACCACGATTATTAGTCCTCAACACCTTAATCTTATTACCACTATCATTTTTCAAGACAATATTTAACTACTTAAACTAACTATAAACCTTAGATTTAGTTCTAAGAAAATATACCCTTATCCTTCTAGAATAATCATATATCAATGATACATAATACAAAGCCTTATAAATTGAAGTAATTTTAACGAGACCAAATACATGAAAGTGAATTAATTCCAACTACCTGGAATATTTTCAAGAACTAGACTAAAATTGAACACAATTTTTTTTTCCATATATAAAATTCTCAGAAATATCAAATTCAAGAGAACGATCATTCAATCCATTGACAATATTTCTCTTTTTCAAGGCCTATGGGTATTGGTTGTAGATCCTGATTATCTTTCTGATTCATATGTAGGTATGCCTAGCCCCCATCTATTGGGGGTTCACTATAAGGTCGTAGATCTTGTTGAGTCGCCAAAGTACCATCTTTTTACCAACCTTTCACTTAACTTTCAAGTCACTTTCACTTCACTTTTAACCATATTTCGCTTTCCCACACCCTTACATTAAACCATTTTCATGATTACATGGGTTTTAGACATATTATTTTCCAATGCATCAATTTTAGTTTTTTTGAGTGAATTTATGATTAAATATTGGAAAAATAACATGTTTACACTTATATATGAAAGTGGGATGAGTTTCATGATGTTTACAGGTGCATTTGAAGACTCCAGCCAAGTCAAACTTGACCATCAAGCCTCAAATTCGAATCCTCTTCAACCCCTCAAAGTTTTGATGAAGATTTGGAGATTAACTCAAGTATCTTGGATGGAGATTAATCATGAAAGAGAGAATTGTGAGAGGATTTTCAGAGATATCACTTGATATGTGTGAGCACATGGTTGTAACTAAATGAGACATTTGTGGATCTAAGTTATCTTAAACTTTTGTATAAATAGGAGTGCCTCCTCCATTTCAAGGAGAGGACTCTTGGAGCATTCTATCAAACTTATGATGGAATAAGAGTCAAGCTTTACTTTCACATCAGTTTCCATTTTCTAGTTTAGATTTAAAATGCTTTAGTTGATGTGTTACTTTGTTCTTGGGAGAATTGATCTCACTCCAAATAGATCCTAGTAGCATTTTCTTCTTGTTTTAATGCTTTGAATAGGTTTATATGCTTTATTATTTTTATTAGAATTATTTGATGATCTTGATTGTTGATAGGTTATTTGAAACATTCCAAGAAGACCTCCTGAAGAAGAGCTAGTGTTTTCATGCCTACAACAACCAAGCCTTTTAAGTGTATTTATTTTCAATGCATGAGTGTTTACTTGATAATCTTTATTGTTGATGGGTTATTTGAAACATTCTAAGAAGACCTCCTGAATGGGAGCTAGTGTTTTCATGCCTACAAAAACTAAGCCTTTTTAAGAGTATTTATTTTCAATGCATGAGTGTTTACTTGATGATATTGATTGTTGATGAGTTATTTGAAACATTCTGAGAAGACCTCCTGAATGGGAGCTAGTGTTTTCATGCCTATTATCGCACGGTTTGTAGGAAAGGTCCAAAGAGCTTGAGTCAGGGCGTGAAACCGGCGTAACAGGAGCTTCCCCACCCACTGTCACCTCGATGGGGGGCTCTTTCTATTTAGGAGGGCTAGTCCAAGGGAGACGTCCCTAAGGTAATCTTGGTTTAAGAAGGGCTAAGGATAATGGATCAAGACAATAGGTTCCCTTTCACAGATTACAGCCAAGTATGAGATAGTCAAGGAAAGGTCCTCCACTGATGATGCACCTGTTTGCGAGACAACACAAAGAAAACTAGAATGTTCTTGCAGTGGGTTAGTACTTCACAAAATCAATGACTATCTTCAATAGATATATATGAGCAAATGATTAATGCCATTATTGACGAAGTCAATGATGGAAAAACAAAGAAAAGATTTATATTACTTCTTCAATAAAGCATAAAAGACAAATCAGCATTCAATGTTTCACAATTTAAAGCCTTGTATTATATCATTAATGCAATAAATATCAGCTCATATATAAAGTTGTTGCGTCACCTATATTGTTTCTGCAATAGGTGTGATGCCAGCCCTAGAGTTAAGACACTTTGAAAGACAATGAGTGTAATGTTCTATCAAAATAGCTTATGAATGTAATCAATGCCTCAAGATCTATCAAATCAAGTGATAAAAGTCACAATGTTTTCAGCCAAGCGATGATCAAATAAGTGTGACGTCTAGCATAAAATTAGGTCAAAATTTAAGACAATTGAGTGAAACATTTAGGCAAACTAGCTTACAAACACAATCAATAACTCAATGTCTATTATAATAGATGACAAACACCACAATGTTATAAGCATAAGTAAGAAAGCTAAAGGGTGTGACGTCACCTATATAACTTTTGTTGTTCTGCAAGTTAGCTAGCCAAGGAGCAGCGTTTTGTCAAATTCAACCAGCAAAAGGGGAAATAAACTCCACGGCTATGATGAGAAGACAAGGCCGCACCTTTCTATCCAAGCACAAGTGTAAAAGTAGCAGGACGTCATCTCATTAAGGTTAGTTCAAAACTAGCTAGGGTTAGATGCTAGGTTAGTTAGGGTTTGCAATTTAGAGATAGTTTGAAAGAAGTTTAAGGCATAACAAGCATCAAAATCATTCATAGACTAGTGCCTTGGGTTAATGGAGTCAAATTGAAGTGAGAATAATGGTTTAGGGAGGAATCAAACTCAAAGACAAGAGAGATAGGGTTTGATGGTGTTGCTATGGCAAGGCCACCAACCCTAAACCCTAGGAAGAAAAGACTTACCTAGGTGTAGCTAAAGCTAGGCCTAGAACTTTTACTCCCCTCCTTGAGACTTCTTTGGCAAAACACCTAGCTTAGAAGCATAAACCTATGGATGAAAAGTGTTTCTATGGCAAGGATTTTCAAAACCCTAGAAGTAAACCCTAGGTGTAAACTTAATTAGGCCTAGAATCACTTTTTTCTTCAATTTATGCTCAAAACTAGCTCAAGACAAGAGATGGCTAGTGTAGCTATGGCTAGGCTAAACCTTCTCTAATCAAATGGATATAAGCTTATACTATGGGGACATGAAGCCTCAACCTACTTGTGTGTAGGCTCCCTAGGGTTTCAAGATTAAGCAAATTATGAC
>CBVK0100043775.1:0-30173 GCA_900067695.1 Picea abies
CTTGGGAGCCGATCCATTAGTGGTTGGGAGGCCGACCAGTTCCATAAATGAACCATTTGGCAGGCGCGCAGGTTTTGCACCCCACAGCCGCGCATATGCACTCCCGGTACAAATATGTTATGCGCACGCGCGCACGCGCGCCCAGTGGGTGAAAAAGCGCTTTGTAATTTTTTGGCCATTTTGTATAGTTTTGACCCTTTTGCTATGCTATGGTATTAACCTTGTGCCATGGATGACTGTTTTTCTGTGTTGATGATGCGGAGTTCTTGTCACCCTGTGCAGACGAAATTTCAGTGATAACAGCTGGGAAGGACCGAGTTTCTACCCTTTATGTTCCAAGGACTCTGAGACAATTTTACACTTGTTTTTCAACTTCTCTTTTACTCTCCATTTGTGGTATATTTTAAAAACAACTTTTAGTCTAAGTTCTACTTAGGGAGGTATCTCTCTAACTAATTGCATTAATAGTTGGACAAAAAAGGAGAAGGATTTTGATACTCTTCCCTCTCTGTCCCGCTGGTTTATTTGGTTGAAAAGGAACAAGTTTATTTTTGAATCTCGTATTCCTTCTATTCAGGTGTTTGTCCTTAAAATTATAAGGATGTCAGAGAACTCTACTGGTCTGGGTCCTAGAAAATGGAAGAGCATTAGAATAAAAAAGACACATGTTGTTACTCTAGCTTCTGCAGGATGGTTTGATGGTGCAACCTAAGAAAATGGGATTTTGAGTGGGGCTGGGGGAGTTTTAAATAATTATGGAAATACTAGCTACATGTGGACTCTCAACTGTGGACTGGGCACAAATACAAGGGATGAAATTCTTGGTGTGTGGGAATCCTTAATCTTGGAAACTCGGTTGGGAATTGATCATCTCCAAGTCTTCGAAGACTCAAAAAATGTGATAGATTGGATGAATTGTAGGGTAAATTTACAAGTCACTTCTCTTGTGGGTTGGAAGGAAAGGATCTTGGAACTAGCAAAATATTTCAAAACTATCAGGTTTTCCCACATCTACAGGGAAGAAAATGGGGTGTGGATGCTTTATCAAAAAAATCTCTACATGTGCCAGAAGGGAATATTCATTACAACAAATGGCTTGATGGTCATGAGGGCCCCTCTCTTTTCTTACATCTCTATCTGTGACTGGTTTTCTTATGTAATATTGGAGGTTTTTATTTAACTAGATCTCGAGGTCTACTTTCTTTAGAGTAAAATGTATCTAGTATGTTTTGATTTGGAGGTACTCTATGTTGGGATCCGATATTATAAAAAATCACTTGAGGATCTGTTTTGAAAGACCATTTTTAAAATGGTTTGGAGATGGATGTAATTATCAGCCAATGTACTCTGTTTTGAGAACACCATATATTATTGAGACTTACAAGCTAAAATAAAGTCAAAACATACTAACATGCTATAACCATATTCATACTTATATACTTATAACCATATTCATACTTGGGTTATGTCTAAAGAAATGGTTTTTTTGGGTAGTTGTCACATAAATCCGTAAGAAATCACTATTTTTTGTTATTTAAAATTTATTTCTAAATGTAGAAATGGTTTAGTATGTTGAAAAATCCCTAATCAGTCAAATCTATTGATCTAACAATTTTCTTACCTAATTTCAAACAAATATCCCAAGAAATTTCTAAACACACCATATCACAACTAGTGTTTATCAATCCCTATTCACTCATTTGATCTAACATTTTCTTACCTAATTTCAAAAAAATATCCCAATAAATTTCTAAACACGCCATATCACACCACATGTTTATCATATATGTAACAACCATAGGAAAAAAATAGATGGAATCTTGCAAAATATATTGTCTCTCCTGTTTTTTTACGTCCTGTGTGGGCAACCTTACTCTTATAGCCTTCTTCTCCCTTGTAATACCGGTTTTTCCTATCACTTTTGTCTTCCATGGATTCAATGGAACCAACTTGATTTTGGAGGCAGATGCTTCATTCATCCCCTCCCAATCTGCATTAGCCCTCACAAATCACACGCATTGGGTGCCCAACCGGGTGCTATATTCAACTCTTGTGCAATTGAAAATCAACGAGATGCTTTCCTCCTTCAACACTACCTTCGTTTTAAGCATGGAACATCCCCCTCTGACCAAGATGTGCACGAAACGACCTTCATTGTCACACCCTACACAACTCCCATGGGAGGTCTTCCATCCAGGTATCTGGGCTTGCTTAAAATTACTAGCAACGGGAAACCATACAATCACTTTCTCGCAGTGGAGTTCGATACAACCCAGAGTTTCGAAATGGAAGACCCCAATGACAACCACGTGGGCTTGGACATTAATAGCCTCATCTCAGTGATGACCAAGACTTCCGGCTATTGGAATGGGGAGGAGACCCAAGGAATCAACCCCAATAACGGATGCAACATACAGGCTTGGATCGATTACTACTATCTTCAAAGGTAGATCAACGTTACCATAATGTTGGATGGATTTCTGAGACCACAGACACCACTCATATCTCAGAAAATCAATCCATAGAGTGTTCTACAAGAGAATATGTTCATTGTCTTTTTAATGACTATGGGGATTTTCATTCAAGACCATTACATTCTCACGTGGAGCTTCACCACAGAAGGCACGATGCCCCCCCTCGATATCTCGCGTCTCCCTTCATTTGCTAACATGTATTCCAAGCATCCTAGTCAGGGATGTATAGGCGGCATTACAGTGACCACTATGACATAGAGCCCCCATAATCTCACTATCTCACTCTATACCCCCCCATACTCTTAGCCTCTATCACACAACCACTACAAAAATCAAAATTTTCGTCGATTTCTCGAGGATCAAAATCCCCAAAACACTTACGGGGGCCTAGCGTCAACTAGTTCCTCATATGTCCACCCCCTATGATTGTGGGTCACGACTACGGACCTAACCAGTACGACGTCTTCTCTCACTTCATGACTAAGTGTTACCAAAACGTCGAGTCTTTCGACTCTGCTAACCCCGAAGCTCAAAACAGTGAAACGCCAAACCCCGATAGGGCTAGCGAGTGGCAAGTTTTCTGCTTGGGGTCTTGTCCACATGACCTTGTTCCCTATCCATGCGATTAATCTAGCCAAGCACTCATCATCTTTTCGCAATTCGGGGAATTGCGATGCATGACTTCTACCTTTCCTCATTCAAATCCTCGAAAATTCCGATGTCTCCAAAGTTCCCCTCCAAAGGGAGATCGACGGCCGTAAGCCTCCCCTAATCCAACAATATGGATCCTTTCAGTGTTTCGGTACTCGAGATTTTGAAATGCAACGATTCCAAGACTCCTTGTCATTCAAATCTCTAAATTATGTTATGGGAATTCGTGTAAGAGATCGATGGCTCTTGAGAGTGTGGATCCAATGGTCCATGGGATTTGGAGACCTTTCCTGAAACTCTGACCACTCACCATGCGTCTCCTCTGATGGACGGTCTAGATTCTTTCAGGACTCCTCCTCTCCACTACAATGCATATCAGGATTTCAGGTATCAAGATTTCATGATTTGCGAAGGCAAGGTTTCTTCCCCTTTGGTTTCTCGGATGCCGAAATGCTGAAACGTCGACCGACAACCATGTGTCCCTCCGATGGACGGCGATGAACTTCAGCCAAGATCAATGGTCATGATATTTTTGGGATGATCAATGGTCACGATCAAATCTCGTCTTTCCTTAATCTCATTCACACCTCACGCCATTTCAGGGTTTCGGTGATTGGGATTTTGCGACTTGCGAAGACAAGGGTTCTTGCCCTTTGGTTTCTCGGATGCTGAAATGCCAAAACGTCAGCCGATAGCCAGGTGTCCCTCCGATGGATGGTCCAGGTGCTTCCATGCATCATGGGGTCTACGGTCCTGAATTCTTCATTTCTTACAAGGGAAAAAGGGTCATGGAATTAATGCCTGCGTCTCTTCCTCAAATCTAACGGTCATTATAGACCTTGGATCCTCCGAAAGGATCACGTTTGTGAATTGCTTTGCAAAGGCGGAGAGGGGTCGAGGTACTATCGTCCACATTCCTTCACCACATATAATAGTTGTTACCAACCTTGAATCCTTTGAAAGGATTTCATCCAGTAATCAAGACTTAACCACATGTTTCCATTTCGGGAGTTCACAAGTTGGGATTTCAGGACTTGCAAGTACAAGGGGAATATGCCCTTCAGTATTTCAGGTACCGAAATGCCAAAGTGCCGAACAGGCTTCGATCAACAATTAGCTCCCCCCCCCAAGAGATATGCCTTGTTCAATATGACCACTTCTCATAAGACCACGGTCTTATTCCCTTCGAGACTTATCAATACGAGAGCCTGACCTCTTGTGAACAGGACTCCCAAATTCTCGATTGCTGATTTCCCAAAGTTGGTGATCTCCTGACATGTGGCCTTCCTTAATCGGACGGTCTAGGTCTATTTCGGGACTTTCACCCCTGTTCATGAGGGCTTAACCCTCATGCATATCTTGACAGATCCAACAGCTGTCGGGTTTTCTAACTAAGATCTGATGGTTCAGATCGGTCCAATGTTGTGCACTCTCCCACTGCTCGCTAGTCATGGAAAAACCAATGGTCCAGATACTCTCATGGACCTTGGGGATCTACAGTCCCAATTTCTTCGCTACTCATGAAGATAAAGGAAAAGGGTTAAGGCATGTAATGCCCTCATTTCTTCCTGCAATCTAATGGTCATGAATGATCGTAGATCTTCCGAAGGGATCTCGTCCGTCGGTCGATACCTATCCCTATGTTGCTATTTCAAGATTTCAAGAGGATGATTCTTCCTCGTATAGGGTTACTAAGACTTATGCCTTAAAATCCTTTTCCAGGTTCTTGGTAAGATGTCCAAGAAGGGTATCTCTGTGGAGAGATCTATTCCGGGTATTCCTGGGGACGAATAAGGACATGGATTTCCCAAAAGAAGACTTGAAGTCCAAATTAATACAATATGTGTATATATATATATGTACAAATCTATCTATAACATAAGTCGTATGTGGTCCTTCCAGTAAAAGAATGCAACTACCATTTCTGATCAAAACACCACACAGACAGTCTTGTACTGAAACCATTCACAATTTCACAGCTGATGAGCATAAATGTTAGAATATACATTTCAATATGCAAGAAGTAAAGAACTTATCAGAAAAACACCAGAGGTGATGCAACTGCTATGAGGGGTGCTCATTTCCACCCAACCGTAGGCTCAGTGACTCCCAATGGATTTACCACTAGCCACCCCCAAGATGAGACCACGATGCTGCGAGACTGTGTCTCGGTTTGCGAGTGACCAAGAATGAAGGTTAATCTCCTTCTTCTCCGCTATCACTCACTCTTTATTTTTCTAGAGTTCTTCTCTTCCTCTTTTCCCTCGCATCTGCCCATGATCACACACTCTTCCTGCCTTTTTCCTTTCCAACAAGGTTGCATGTGGCACGATCTCCCTCCCAATGGTCAGGTTTGAGGACCCTACGGATGGGTGGTTTACCCCCATCCCTCATTACGCATGAGGAGTCGGCCACCTACCAACCTGCGAGTAATTTATTTCAGGCCAACGAGTCGCTCTTGGTTCTCCTAGCCAGTGAAGTCCGAATATGGTATCGGTTTCGGTGGAAGTTAATGCCACCATTCCAGGTGCCTTCCACCACCTTTCTCCAACCATCATGGTCTCTTTTTTAGCATATCCCCTCTCAACAGTACTACAATATATATATCCATAATATTATTCACATTCATCGACCTTTTTCATAAGGTCCATTCACATCACACATTCACATTTCTGAGTTTGCCACAGTTCTTGGTCAGTATAGTTATTTTTACAGACTGGGGGAAACAGGGTGTTACAATTCCGTCCCCCTTAAAGGAACATCATCCTCAATGTTCTATCTATTAACATGACATGCATGTACAGATGTACACAAAATTAGATATGTCTATTTCATGGCATCGTCCATTTCCCATGTAGCCTCATCTGGGACAAAATGTTTCCACTGCACCTTGACCTGTGCAATGGTTCAGTTCTGGAGCAGGTTTTCCTTTCTATCCAGTATGCATTGGGGTTATGGTAGAAATTCTCCCTCTGGTTCCACTTGAATCACAGACCAATCAATTATATGGTTAGCATCATGTACATATTTCTTCAATAATGAGACATGGAAAACATTATGTGCTTTGACTGTGGGAGGAAGTTCTAGCCTATAGGCTACAGGTCCCACTCTATATAGAACCTTAAAGGGTCCACAATACCGAGGTGCCAACTTGGCACAAGCTCCCATTTTTCAGGTAACTCTTCCTGGGCCTAACTCTAAGATATACATGATCTCCCTCTTTGAACTCTCTTGGAGTCCTCTCTTGGTCGGCATAACTTTTTTGTCAGTTCTGAGCGAACTTCAGGTTTTTTTTTATCTGAGTCACCTGCTATTCCATTTCTTTCAACATGTCGGGTCCAAAATAAAATATGTTTATGGGATTACTCTAGCTGACTGGAGTGTTACACGGTCTACCATAGAGGACTTCGAAGGGACTCATCTTTAAGGATGTTTGGAAGCCGTTGTTGTAGGTGAATTCTACCAGTGGCAGGTAGTCTTCCCACTTCTTGGGTTGATGCATTATATGCATTCTTATCATGTCTTCAAGTATTTGGTTCACTCTTTCTATCTGTCCGTTGGTTTGAGGGTGATAGGTGGTTCTAAACAGTAATTTGGTCTCTAAACCAGCCATTAGTGACTTCCAAAAGTTGGAAGTAAATTTCGTGTCTCTGTCGAACATGATCTCTTTTGGCATACCATGTAGTCTGAATATCTCTTTAATGAATACCTGGGCAATATCGATTGCTTTGCAAGTTGATTTGACAGGGATGAAATGAGCATACTTGCACAATTTATCCACCACTACCATAATGGAATCGTTCTATTTGGTCAATGTTGGTAATCCAGTGATGAAATCCATGGAGATGGTTTCCCATTTCCATTATGGGATTGGTAAAGGTTGCAATAATCCTACTGGGTGTCAATGTTTTTCTTTAACCTACTGAAATTCTATGCATTTGGCCAAGTACTCGGCTATGTCTTTCTTCATTCCAGGCCAATAAAATTGTCTCCTGGTGGCAGTGATCATTTTCTGGTATCTTGGATGACCAGAATAGGGTCTTTTATGTAGTTCATCCATAATGAACCTCTTCAAGTCATCACAATTTGGAATATAAAATCTACTTCTGTAAGTGAGAAGACCTCCTTCAGTCATCTGGTAGCCTTCATATTTTACTCTGGTGGGTTCTTGTTGTAGGTACAAAGTCACAGTCTGGATGAAGGGATCTGTTTCTTGTGCATTTTTTATTCTTTCCTTGACATCTGTCTCACAGGTGCTCACCGCTGCCAGGTGAATTGTTTTCATACTTCTGCTAAGGGCATCAACCACCCTATTCTCCTTTCCTTTAATGTGTTTGATTTCAAAATCAAACTCGCTAAGGAGGGCCATCCACTTAGCTTGTCTGGAATTGAGCTTTGGTTGATCAAATAGGTATCGCAATCCATAGTGATCTATCATAAGTACAAATTTTCTTCCCATGAGGTAATTCCTCCACATTTTCAAGGCATGCACTATGACAGCCAGCTCTAGATCATGGGTCGCATAGTTGATTTCATGCTCATTCAATTTTTGGGATTCATAGCAGATCACACTTCCTTCCTGCATAAGGACTCCTATGAGGCCTTCTTTACAGGCATCTGTGCACAGGAGGAAGTCAGCTACTGGATTGACGATCTTCAGCACGGGTGCATGGGTTAGTAGATGTTTCAGGGTTTGAAATATTTCTTCACATTCCTGGGTCCACAAGAATTTTTTCCCCTTATTCTAGAGGGAAGTGATTGGACAACCAATCTTGGAGAATCCTTTTATAAATATCCTATAGTATCCTTCTAATCCCATAAAGGATCTGATGTCTGAAACATCCCTTGGGGTAGGCCATTCCATTATAGACATGATTTTGTTAGGGTCTACCACTACTCCTTCTTTGGAGAGAACATGGCCTAAGTAATGTATTTCCTTATGGAAGAATTCACATTTGCTGAATTTGGCATAGAGATGATGTTCTCTTAGCACTTGCAGCACAAGTATAAGATTCTCTTCATGCTCTTTTCTGTTCTTGGAGTAAATTAATATATCGTCAATAAAAACAAGTACAAATTTGTCTAGGAACTTGCTGAGTACATTATTCATTAATCACATAAAAGTGGCAGGGGCATTAGTCAACCCAAATGGCACCACCACAAACTCATAGTGACCATACCTTGTTCGGAAGGCAGTTTTATGGATGTCTTCACCCTTGATTCGGACATGATGGTATCTCGACCTCAAATCAATCTTTGAGAAAATAGATGCACCCCCCAATTGATCGAGCAAGTCATCGATCCTGGGAAAGGGGTACTTGTTCTTTATGGTTACCTTATTGAGTTGCCTATAATCTATACACAGTCTAAGGGTATCATCCTTCTTTTTCACGAACAGGATGGGTGCTCCCCATGGAGACACGTTGGGCTGAATATATCCCTTATCCATCATTTCTTTTAATTGCAACTTGAGTTCAACTAACTCAGGTGTCCTCATCTGGTAGGGTGTCCTAGACACCGACACTGATCCTGGTGCAAGTTCTATCGAGAATTCTACGTCCCTTCTCAGAGGTAGACCCGGTACCTCTTCCAGAAACACATCTCTATATTCTCTCAGGGTAGGGTGATCATCAGGGCTTGGTTTGTCACCATTGATTGTTTTCAACACCTGTATTGCATATAGGGGACATCCCTTTCGGCAATACTTTCTCATTTGCAGGGATGATATTTGTCTCACCGAAATAGGTTTTCGGATCCCTTGAAGGGTTATTCTTCTCCCTTATTTACTTACACACTCTAAGGTTTTATGGTAATAGTCTAGTCTGGATTTATGGGTGGTTATCCATTCCATACCAATCAATAGATCATATGATCCCAGGGGTAATATGTTAAGGGTTTCTTGGGTGGGGAATTCACCCAACATAAATTGGCAAGCTGGTATGACCTCTGCTATCCTCCTTTTTGTGCCAGTGGCTAACTGTACCAAGCATGGCTTGGTATGTTTTTGTGGCTGTAGTTTACACTTATCAACAACTTTAGGGGATATATAACTCAAATTTGAACCAGGGTCAATTAAAAAAGACAATAGATGGTTGGAAATCATACCTTCTATTTCCACTACTGAAGCTTGGTGGTCAGCTCGGTTATTTTCCAAGGCTGCATAAATATGCGACACACTCTTGACCACATCATTGACTGTGGTAGCTTCCTGAATGTTGTAAATCCTTTGAATATTCTGTTGTCAGTGTGGATAGTCTCTTAGGAGATGTTCTTCCCTGCAACCCCAACATTTCAAAGGTTCTCTCTTTGGGTTATCAGTATTCACTGATATGGGTCCAGAATTTTTATTTCTGCTCAAGGAGGGAAAATTCTGCTGGTGCATACTCTGGGCTGGGAAGCTCATTCTTGGGTTCTTCTTATAGTTCTTAAATCCTAGGGATTTAATTCCCTTTTTCTGAAATATTGAACTATTCTTTTGTTTCCATCCTTCACGAGGTTTTTCTCGATGCCCAAACTATTCATAACAATAGGTTTCCTTTCGAATAGTGCCTTCTAGAGTCTTTGGCTCATCAAATTCAATTATGCTTCGATAGTCCTTGGGTAGCTCACTGATGAATACTTGCACCTTTTCCTTTTCCTCCTTGATATAGCGTACATACCTCAACAAATCGAGGAATTTGTTGACATATCCTTCTATAGTGAGTTGTCCCAATTTGAGTTCATAAAACTCTTTCAAATTTTCGCGATTCGGGGAATTGCGATGCATGACTTCTACCTTTCCTCATTCAAATCCCCCAAAATTATGAGGTATCCAAAGTTCCTCTCCAAAGGGAGATCGACGGCTGTAAGCCTCCCCTGATCCAATGGTATGGATCCTTTCGGGGTTTCGGTACTTGGGAGTTCGAAATGCAACAACTCCAAGACTCCTTATCATTCAAATCTCTGAATTGTGTTATGGGAATTTGTGTAAGAGATCGACGGCTCTTAAGAGTGTGGATCCAATGGTCCATGGGATTTTGATACCTTTCCCAAAAATCTGACTGCTCACCACGTGTCTCCTCTGATGGATGGTCCAGATTATTTTGGGACTCCTCTCCACTACAGCGCATATCGGGATTTCGGGTATCGGGATTTCACAATTTGTGAAGACAAGGTTTCTTGCCCTTTGGTTTCCCAGATGTCGAAATGCCAAAACTTCGACCGACAGCCACGTGTCCCTATGATGGATGGTGATGAACTTCAGCCAAGGTCAATGGTCGTGATCTTTTCTAGATGATCAATGGTCACGATCAAATCTCAACTTTCCATAATATCATTCACACCTCACGCCATTTCGGGGTTTCGGTGATTGGGATTTCGTGACTTGCAAAGACAAGGGCTCTTTCCCTTTGTTTTCCCAGATGCCGAAATGCCAAAATGTTGATTGAAAGAAACATGTCCCTCCAATGGACGGTCCAGGTGCTTCCATGGATCATGGCATCTACGGTCCTGATTTCTTCATTTCTTGCAAGGGAAAAAGGGTCATGGCATTAATGCCTGCATCTCTTCCTCAAATCTAACAATCATTATAGACCTTGGATCCTCCGAAAGGATCACGTTCGTGCATTGCTTTGCAAAGGCATTGAGGGGTCGAGGTACTATCATCCACGTTCCTTCCCCACATCTAATAGTTGTTACCGACCTTGAATCCTCTGAAAGGATTTCGTTCGTTAATCGAGACTTAACAACACACTGCCATTTTGGGAGTTCACAAGTTGGGATTTCGGTACTTGTGAGTACAATAGGAATATTCCCTTCGATATTCCAGGTACCGAAATGATGAAGTGTCGAATAGGCTACTTCTCATAAGACCACAATCTTATTCCCTTCGGGACTTATCAATATGAGAGCCCGACCTCTTGTCAACGGGACTCTCGAATTCTCGATTGTCGATTTCCCGAAGTGGGTGATCTCACAACATGTGGCCTTCTTTAATCGGATGATCCAGGCCTATTTCAGGACTTTCGCCCCTATTCACGAGGGCTTAACCCTCATGCATATCATGACAGATCCAAAAATTGTCGGGTTTTCTAACTAAGATCTGATGGTTCAGATCGGTCCAACGCTGTGCACTCTCCCACTGCTCCCTGGTCGTGGAAAAACCAACGGTCCAGATACTCTCATGGACCTTGGGGATCTACGGTCCCGATTTCTTCTCTACTCACAAATATAAAGGAAAAGGGTTAAGGCATGTAACGCCCTCATTTCTTCCTCCAATCTAACGGTCGTGAATGACTGCAGATCTTCTGACAGGATCTCGTCCATTAGTCGATACCTATCCCTATGTTGCTATTTTGGGATTTCAAGAGGATCATTCTTCCTCGTACAAGGTTACTAAGACTTATGTCTTCAAATCCTTTTCCAGGTTCTTAGTAAGTTTTCCAAGAAGGGTATCTCTGTGGAGAGATCTATTCCGGCTATTCCTGGGGACGAATAAGGATAGATTTCCCAAAAGCAGACATGAAGTCCAAATTAATACAATATGCGTATATATATATATATATGTACAAATATATCTATAACGTAATCCATATGTGGCCCTTCCAGTAAAAGCATGCAACTACCATTTCTGATCAAAACACCACATAGACAGTCTTGTATTGAAACCATTAACAATTTCATAGCTTATGAGCATAAATGTCAAAATATACATTTCAAGATGCAAGAAGTAAAACACTTATCAGAAAAACACCAGAGGTGATGCAACTGCTAAGAGGGGTGCTCATTTCCACCCAACCGTAGGCTCAATGACTCCCAATGGATTTACCACTAGCCACCCCAGAGCTGAGACCACAATGTTGCAAGACTGCGTCTCGTTTTGCCAGTGACTGAGAATGAAGGTTACTCTTCTTCTTCTCCGCTATCACTCACTCTGTATTTTTTCAAATTTCTTCTCTCCTCTTTTCCCTCGCATCTACCCGTGATCGCACACTCTTCCTGCCTTTTTCCTTTCCGGTGAGGATGTGTGTGGCACGATCTCCCTCGCGATGGTCAGGTCTGAAGACCCTATGGATGGGTGGTTTACCCCCATCCCTCATTATGCATGAGGAGTCAGCCACCTACCAACCTGCGAGTAATTTATTTCGGGCTAGCGAGCTGCTCTTGGTTCTCCGAGCCAGTGAAGTCCAAATATGGTATCGGTTTCAGTAGAAGTTAACGCCACCATTCCAGGTGCCTTCCACCACCTTTCTACAGCCATCATGGTCTCTTTTTCAGCATATCCACTCTCAACAGTCCTGCAATATATATATTCAGAATATTATTCACATTCATCAAACCTTTTTCACAAGGTCCATTCACATCACACATTCACATTTCTGAGTTTTCCACAGTTCTTGGTCAGTATAGTTATTTTTACAGACTGGGGGAAACAGGGTGTTATAGTTTGTCACTCTCTAGCCCCCCTAGACATAGACCTAGACCATGAAATAGACCACACCAATGACCTAGACCATGACATAGACCTGGACCATGAACTAGACCACGACATAGAGATAGAGTTAGATTTAGACAATGACCCAGAACTTGACGTATACCATGACCTAGACCATGACAGATGTAGATCTAGATTTATACATTGGCCTAGAGCTTGACAATGCGTAAAATAATGAAACCTATCATGACATGTTGTTTTTCCTCTATTACTCATTATATTTAACCTACACATAGAACATTATTAATCTACTCACATAAAGAATATTACTTTGTAGATTCGTTAAATCAAAGCTCATACCTCCTCTGTGAACCTCAAGGAAATTCATATCAACAAAAAAAACAAACTGAAAAATAAAAACTATAAATGAAATGAATGCAAATGATGTTCTCTTTGTAGCACATTTTTTTTATCTCCACCCCTTGCTATAAAATATATAATATAACTCTAATCATAATCTAATATGATTTGACACTCCAAAGGGTGCACTACAATCTCACATATTTCCTCCTCAAATGGTCATTTTGACTCGGGTGTACTACAATCTCATGATGTATGGGCCTTCAAATGGTTCATTGCAATATCACTATCTCTCTGCCTCCAAATGGTCCTTTCAATTTGGGTGCACTGCAATCTCATAATCTCTAAGCCTCCAAACAGTCCTGATGTCCATTTTAGTAGGTTCCATTCCTCCAAATATCTAGTCACAAGATCCAGAGCTTGACGTGAAGCATGACCTAGACCACCACATAGAGCTACATCTAGATTTATACGTTCACCTAGAGCTTGACGTAGACCATGACATAGACCCCCCTAGATCCATATAATATTGGGAATAACTTATACTCAATCCTTAACCCTATATTAACTAGAGGCCTGAGTGCACTATTCATATAAATTGTGTACAACCCTTGCACCCACATCACCCACATCTCAGTTCTTTAACCATTGCTCTATCCTTGAAAACACTTTCAATCCTAACCCCTTAGGCCTTAGTTTTCCCCATACCCCTATACATATTTATTCATAAATAGGTTTTTTGTATACTAAATGCTATATATGTTACATTAGGAGCATGCACATGCTCCTGTGACTTGACTGACTTGGGTGTCTATGCTCAGCAGGAACACCCATGCGTTCCTAGAATGCGCATGCGCTTTAGTGCACACACATTATAGGAACACGTGTGTGTTCTTGTTGGGAATTTTTTGGTGCCAAGAAAACCCCACCTCATCTATCTCATGGTCGAGAATAAAACGCGACAACTTCAGAAAAAAATTGCCCGCACAGATAGGTTTTACTTATTTTAGTGTTCTTGTTAGATTCATAAAGACTTTTGTGCTATTGCTAGACCATTGCAGGAAAATTTGGAAGAAAAATTTGTCAAGTGCAATTGGAATTGTTGTTTGTATCTAATTGTGTCTTCTTATAATTGGAAGACAAATTTGTCGAAGTACAATTGGAATTATTGTTTGTATCTTCTTGTGTGTTATTGGAATTGGACGACAAATTTATCGAAGTGTGATTGGAATTATTGTTTGTATCTTCTTGTTTCTTCTTGTACATGGAAGAATTTTTTTTCCAAGTGCAATTGAAATTTTTGTTTGTATCTTCTTGGAATTGGAAGACAACTTTGTCGAAGTGCAATTGGAATTGGAATTGGAATTATTAGATGTGTCTTCTTTTGTAATACAAAAAAACATTTCTCCACTTGGTTGTGCCTTATTACATAATACAAAGACAAATTTGTGGTGGTGTTTTGGAAGCCAATTCTTATCTTTAAACATGGGGAACCACTAGATTCTAGAAACAAGGTCCTCAAGAAAAAAGAAATCGATCAAAAAGGTAGAAGAAGAAAGAGAAAAAGAAAATTTTTGTATGTCAAAGCATAGGATTTCAAAAGAGGGAAATCCAATTTATAGCAGAACATATACTGCTATTGTTTCTCCTCCATCACGAGATGCAATGCGCAAGAGTTCATTAGAGAGAAATACAAACAATATCTCATGAAGAAATTTTTTTGTGTATGACCAAATGATGGAGGATTTTCTTGGAGTTGATTATACAATGGATGAAATTAGAGAAGCAACTAGTGTACAACATTGTGGTGAAGAAGGTCTTGTGGCGCAATCACTTGTTGGACAGTCAAGTGTTCTAGAAACTAGACAATATCATGTCCACTCTCCTCCCACAATTAATCCATCAGTGATTGAAGGGGAAATAAATGCAACATTGTTAACTCCCTAACAAGGAGGTCAAGATTCCCAGAATAGGGGTTCATCATTCCCACCTAGATTGAGGATTGCATGGTGAAGAAATCCTAAATGCATAGAGGTTGATGAAAGTGGTATAGCATCACTTGAAGGTAAATTAACTAACCATACTATTTTTTATCACTCTTATAAAATCATTCAAGAATATTTTGAACCAAAATTCGATGTTGCTAAATGTCAATTATTTTTTATCTTTGTTAAAATCTAGAAGTTTGACTAATGTTAGGAGAATTTTAGGCATTAAAACAGTCAAAAGTGTAGAAAAAAGTCATCATATAGTATGAAACCTTGTATATTCTTTTCAAATAATTGGTAAGAATTCTTGTTCTAAAGACCACAATGTAGCCTGGTGCATCTTGTCCCAGTCAATTGTTAGCAAGATCAGAAGAAAACATTGTTTGCTACAAAAAACCTCTCACCTCTTGAAATCAAATGTCAAAATCCTTAGAAAGTATTCTCATACACAAGATAGCCTCAGCACAAGCACCCAATAGATTTTTGGTCCTTCATTGGAAGGCTACCTCATTCTGACATGAAGTTAATTGGAGCAATTAAGGGACTTGTTCATGATTTATGGCATGAGAACACTTGCCTTTCCTTCACTTTCCTTTATTCATCTAGAGAATTTATTCATAGCATATTGTGTACAAGTCCATAGGGTTTTAAATCTTATCAAAATGTATGATTATATGGGACATGCCCCAGGTGTTGTGGAATGACATTACTAAGCAAGTGCATCCATGCAAGCGATGAGTATGAATTGGGGAGGAAGGAGGTTGCCTTGAAAAGATTTAAATATGTGACATATGATATTGATGGAGGAAATGAAAGAAAAATATACAATTGGTTACTTCCCAAGTATGAGTTTGTGACTTCATGAAGGACTTCATTGAAAATACACAACATTATGTTCATCATGTCCATGTGGCTCAATGGAAGGACAAGAATTTTAGAATATGCAGAGATACATTTCATGTTGGTACTATGTTATCAACAATTGATTTTGCTAAGAACTACACCCTTCAACTGAAAAATGAGATTCAAAGCCAATATTATCACTCAGATTAGGTCATCATAATGGTACATATCACATACATGCATGGACAAGATAGTAATGAAAAAAGAAGAGTTATATCGAAAGAGTATCACTTCTACATAAGTGATGATTGGTTCCATGACTTAGTCTACGTAAAAAAATGTTTTCACTTTTTCTACAATCACCTTAAGGACAAGAACATACTAATGGATCAACATTGGATTTGGTTAGATGGTTGCGTAGGCCAGTTCAAAAATTCTTGTGTATTTCAATGGTTGTTTATGTTGCACAAAAAACTAAAGGTACCATACATTTGGAACTATTTTGAGTTCGTACATGGGAAAGGGGAGCATGATGGAGTAGGTGCATACATAAAAAGAGCATTACGTAGGAATTAAATGAAGTTCACTACTACTTCCCTCATTTGAGATGAAAAATCCATTGTTGACTGGTGTTCTTCACTAATGGGAGAGGGAACATAAACCCATGAAGACCAATCACACAATAAAGGACATGTACATAGATATTTTTGGGAAGTGTTCGATGTTGGTCAATCATAGTGGTATGAATACAAAAAAAGATAGGGCACTCATGGATTCCATTCCATTAGAACATCAGAAAATGCAATAGTTGAAATATGGAAGAGAAAACTCTCTTGCTTATGTGGTCCATGTAGTAGTAATGAATGGATGATTTTGAATCGACAGACTGGGACGATAGATGGGATCACCTATCACTCCCCATTGGTCAACATATAACTATGTAATTATCCCAATTGGAGGAGGACCAATCAAGTATTTCAGTAGATTATGACCATGTCTTAGATCTTGTACTGCCAGGTTCGTTGAATCCTTCTATTAATTTTTGAATAACTAGAATGAATGTGTTATTCTTTGGTCATTTAGTGAACTCACATTTTGGCACTCCATTTTTTGCAGGGAACATATACACAATGGTTTCCCAAAGAGATAATGAATGGGGCATTGATTATTGGCTTGCACTATGCCTAAAGGGAAAGCAAAACCTCATGCAATCAGTAACAGACTCTGAAGGAATTGAATTTCTGACAGGGTCTATGGTTATTAAAGGAGAATATCTAACACAATATGAAAGAACATGAAAGAAAGGTGGTTATTTATTTCAATATTATACACCAGGTCAAGTTGTATACCACTTTACAAACATGGTTATTGGTACAAACCTCCAACTACAAACAATGCCAAGTAACAGATCATCAAAGGTATGCTACTTCTTACCTTACTATGAGAATGCAAAGTTAATGGAAATTGTCAATACTAGAAGTGATACCGATGGTATACTTGAATGACCATCTAGGAATGTAAAACAAATATTTTTGGCTTCATTTTGACTATTGTTGAAAATATTTGTAATGTTGTTAAAATATACCCTATCATGCCTTTCCTTTACTTCACATGCCTTTCCATGCCTTGCCTTCACATGCCTTAACTTTCCTTCACATGCCATGCCTTTCCATGTATTCACTTTCCTTTCCTTCACTTGTTGTGAAATGTCTTTCCTTCACTTACCATTCCATGCCTTCCCTTCACTTTCCTTCCCTTCACTTGTATTTCATTTTCCATGCCATTCCTTTCTTTCACTTCTCTTGCCTTCACCTTCCTTTCCTTCACTTGTCTTTCCTTTTCCATGCCATTCCATAGCATTACATGCCTTTCCTTCACTTCCCTTTCCATTCAATTTTCTTAACTTGCCTTTCCATTCCATAGCATGTCATTCCATGACATTTGATAACATTCCTTGCCTTCACTTTCCATTCCTTTCCTTCACTTTCATTGCCTTCACTTGTATTTCCTTTTCCATGCCATACCATGCCATTCCATCGCATGCCATGAATTGCCTTAAATTTCCTTTCCATTCATGTATTTCCTTCATTTTCCTTACCTTGCATTCATTTTCATTTCCTTTCCTTCACTTTCCATGTCTTGCCTTCACTTGCCTTGCCTTGCCTTCACTTCCATTTCCTTCACTTGTCTTGAATTTTCCATGTCATGCCATGTCATTCCATATCATTCCATTCCTTTTATTTACTTTTATTTCCTTGGCTTCACATGTCTTTCCTTTTCCATGCTATGCCATGCCATGCCATGCCCTTCCACTGCATGCCATGCCTTACCTTCACTTATCTTGCCTTCATTTTTCTTGCCTTCACTTTCCTTTACTTTCCTTCACTTGCCTTTCCTTCACTTGTATTTAATTTTCCATTCCATTCCATGCCATTCCATAACATGCCATGTATTTCCTTCACTTTCATTTCCATTCATTCCTTGCCTTCACTTTCCTTGCCTTTCCTTCACTTGCCCTGCCTTGCCTTTCCTTTCCTTCACTTTCCTTTCCTTGCATCAACTTCACTTGCCTTTCCTTTCCTTGACTTCCCTTACTTTGACATTCCTTACCTAAACATATGTAAGATAACACTTAGCAAAACCCTAGTGCTAGATATACTCCAAAAAATAGTTTTTTGATGGAAAAAATGACACCAGAGGGACCCCCTAGTTGAAACCTGATGCTATGGATCCAATGGAATTGATGGTTCTCCTATCCGAGTCCTGGTTTGAGTTTTATAATGAGTTGAAACTCACCTCTTTAATCCATTCAAGGACATGTGGCCAATTTGTTCTAGTGGCATAAAATCCAAACCGAGTGGCATAATGTTGGTCACTATAATTGCTTAATTAACTCAAACAATCAAGTGCTACATAAATTGTCAACCCAGGGAAGTCTGTTTATTTCAAAGATAACCACGCACTATATATGCTCAATTCCAAAAGCTACTTAGAGTTGTCGTAAAGGAAACTATATTAATAACACTTGCCTTGAATGAACTGAAGTTCTAACTTGAATTATAGGAGATAAACCTACCTATTGCAGATCTTTAAAGATTAATCTAAAGAATCCTGGATTACATTAAAATGACAACTACAACAGGAAAGAAAAAATATTCTGTAACCAGAGAACAAGACCCTTATTCCCAAGTAAGAACTCCAGCACCTTATTTCTGATTAACACACTTTCATGAAAACATTAATGCGTAGAAGGCTAACTCTATCTAACAGAGAACAGGACCCTCTAATTCCTTCCTTTCTAAGCAGGAACCCTTAGCCCAGTCTCTGATCATCACACTTGTGAAAAATAACTAGAATATTACTAATTCTACAGAGAACAGGACCTTCTAATCCCTTCCATTAAGCAGGGACCCTTAACCCAGTCTCTGACTAGTACACTTGCAGAAACAATTGAAATCTATAGAGAACAGGACTTTCTAATCCCTTCCTTTCTAAGCAGGGACCCTTAACCCAGTCTCTGATTAGCAAACCTTGCAGAAACAATTGAAATCTACATAGAACAGGACCTTCTAATCCCTTCCTTTCTAAGCAGGGACCCTTAACCCAGTCTTTGATTAGAAAACCTTGCAGAAACAATTGAAATCTATAGAGAACGGGACCTTCTAATCCCTTCCTTTCTAAGTAGGGAACCTTAACCCAGTCTCTGATTAGCAAACCTCATAAAATCACCACACAAGATTACTAATGAAAATGATTGTGAACTTCATGAAAATAATGTAACATTCAATAAACTAAATTTCTTAACAAGACAGAGTTCAGTAGTGTTTCAGCAAAGCATAATTCATTAAAAGTAGTGTTTTAGCAAGACAAAAGTTAGTCAAGGCATAAACAGAAATTACACTAACAAACTATAAAACTAACGGGTGAATCTTGTGAAGAAGGTGGGCCCTCCCTTCTCACAAGATTCCCCTGAAACGAGAAGGCTAGAGAAGGATACTCAAAGTAGTCTTTTATTCATCTATCAAAATATCATATTACAATCTAGAAATGAAGTACGTCCCTCTCTCTGAAGCTTTCTCAATACATAAAACTTGGGATCCTCTCGAATGATGACTTCCTCTTATTTAAAGAGGGAACCCCTTCGATACAATTGATCAAAAATTACAATGTATATCTGAGTCCTATTCTTAGTCAGATCGACTTTCTAAACCAGATTAGGATGTCCTAGTCTTGCGCAACAGAATGCTATTACAAGTGCTGAATGAGGTGTTGCTATTACGGCTGGAGTAACAGTTCCTTCTCATTGCTGCTAATGTTGTTTCAACATCGCAAATCGCGGGTTGTTTCAGCCACGAGATTTGTGCTTTTGACTGTTTCAACATTCCCATGTGGGTGCTTGGCTCACGTGCGATTGTTGTAGAGTTGTTGTTGACCAATGACTGTGTAACGACTTCCTTTATGTTTCAACATCATCGGTCCTGGGTTGTGTAACGACTTCCTCTGTGTTTCAGCATCTGCGACTCTAGACTGTGTAACAGCTCTGTGTTTCAGCATCTGCAACCCTAGACTGTGTAACAGCACTATGTTTCAGCATTGTCGGTCCTGGCCTATGTAACGTCTTCTGTGTTTCAGCATCTGCAACCCTGGACTATGTAACAGCTCTGTGTTTCAGTAACAGGCCTCAAATGCTAATCTGTAGTTTGAACTGTTTCAACACTTATACATTTCTAATCAATGGTTAAGTATGAGAGTGATCTAAAATATTATGCAAAACAGATTAAACGTATAGTAATGAGAAGGGACATTGTATACCTTTGGAATGATCAGATAAAGTGATAGTATGAGTTTAAATGTGGGTGATCAAGAGTGTAATAGTGGAAAAAAGTATAGGTAAAAAGGTACATTGTGTTGTCCTAACATCCCCCCCAACTCAAGGTGTTGCATGTCCTCAGGCAACGTCACTCTGAATCAGAGTCTGGATACCGACTCTGAGCATGTAAATTACTCAAGCAGTAGCTCTGGGAGGTACTATCCGTTGGCGTTCTGAACCCTTAGACCTACTGTAATCTTTGCCATGTTGTTGTTTCTGTCTTCTTAGGCAGCTTATAACTAATTTGATACCTTTCTATTGGCAACTAGAGGATAGGAAAATAAAATCGGTACCCTATCCAGTTTTCATCACATTGCTGAATACACTGGATGTAGTTAGGTACCCTGGAAATTGCTACCTCAAGGTTGGTAGGGCTAAAAGGATTGTGTTCTTGTCTCTTCTCAGTGGATTGCTGCCAAAATAGGTTATTTGCCTGGAGGGCTGGAATATCTATGGATCTGATGATGTGCTGACAATCCTAGAGTACTGCTGATTGTAGCTGCTAAACATGTTCAGTCACCCCTGGATTCTTTAAGAACTCATAATATTATGTGACAAAGGTGGCTGCCTTCTGTGGTTCTGGTCTTATCCAGAGGAGGCGATTATCTTCATTATGCTTGGAAGCCAAAAAGTCATCTTGCCACAAAATCTGATTGTGGAGAAAGGAGGTAAACGCTCGAATTTGGATGTCCCCAACAAGGGGATTAAGGTTCAATATCCTGTTCTCAGGAATGGCCTCGTTATGAAAGTATGCCTCACAGAGGAGGTGTTGATCCCTAGTAGAGGTTGCTGCAAAAGTTTTGACAAAATCTGTTGGGTGTAGTACTGCATGGGGTTTACCTTCTATAATTGATTTGATCTGAAACCATGTGAGTCACTCCATAAGGAATAAGGAGTAGTTGCAAGATGGCTTTCTTGTGGCCAATAGCTTTTGTACCAAATCAAATACTAGGGTGAATCTACCTTTCAATTCTTTGTTCTGCTTCTTAAGGTCATGAGCTTCCTGTCGTGTCTGCTCTAACACTTCCCAATTTCAGTAAGTATGATTTATCCAGATTTGTTTGTGCACTTGTAGGCTTTTGGCCTGTGTTTCAGCATACTCTTTCTTCCATTTTTGTATTGTTTCCTGCTCATCCCATAGCTGAGTCTGTGTTTCAGCGTTGCAAGTAGTGGGATGAGGTAAGGTCTGAGTAGATTGTTCCATAAAAGTGGAGAGATTGATCTGGCTGGGAGGTGTAAATTCCTCCATAGGCATTGTCTGTACAACTTTGTTGACAAAGGTAGGGGCTTCTTTTGTTGCAATGCAGGGCTCAGTCTTGAGCTTGGGAGGACCTGCTGGTTCTTGTGTTTCAGCAGGTTCTTCCTTGACTACAAAAGGTGAAGGAGTAGGGGGTGCTCCTATCACTGGGACTTGAATTACCTTATAGCCTTCTTGATAGTAAATATCCCCACATTGGAAACACATATATTCTTTACACATGCTCTCTGTAGTCTCTTCTAACAAGGTTGTTGTACGAGCCAAGGTGTACAAATTTAGTTCCTTTTCATATGCTTCCTTTGCCCTAGCTAATTCTTCCTTATATGCTTCCAGTTCATACTTTAAAAACTCGTTTTCCTGCAATACAAAGGCCATTGTTGGTTCTGGTTGTTGTGGAGCAGCTGTAGGAATGGTGGTTGCTTCCTGTGCTTCAGCTTCTTGATGGAAGGAGAGTAGTGTTGCAGCACCCTGGACCTCTGATTCCTGCATCTCAATTTCAAGATCAGCAGCTGGTTCTTGTGTTTTAGCCACTGAATGGGTAGTTGGTTCTTATGTTTCAGCTACATTATTTGAGGAAAGTAGTGTTGCAGCACCCTGGACCTCTGATTCCTGCATCTCAATTTCAAGATCAGCAGCTGGTTCTTGTATTTCATCCACTGAATGGGTAGCTGGTTCTTGTGTTTCAGCTACTTTATTTGAGGAAAGTAGTGTTGCAGCACCCTGGACCTCTGATTCTTGTATCTCAATTTCAATATCAGCAGCTGGTTCTTGTGTTTCAGCTACTGAATGGGTAGCTAGTTCTTGTGTTTCAGCTACTTTATTTGAGACGGGTGATGTTGCAACACCCTGGGCATTTGGTTCTTGTGTTTTAGTGCCCATGGGTGGAATAGGCAAAGATCCCGGGATTTGGGAGGTTGGACGTGTACGGGGTATCATTCGAATGGGTTGGGGGTGTAGGGTAGTGGAAATAATGGGTGGCCTTGTTGAGGCCCTTGTTCGCTTTTTTCGTAAGAAGGGCAGAAAGAGAGAATTTTTTTTTCGTTTTCATGGGGGTCTTTCCTCAATGATGGGGCAGGGGGAATTATCTAGCTCAGAGTCATCACTAAGGATATGAAGAGAGGAAGTGGATGATTCTGGTAAGGTATGAGTTGGGCTTGGTATGGTAGGGGTATTGATTGGTCTAGTTGGTTCTGTGGGCAGGCTATTGGATATTTCTGGAGAGTCTAGGGGATTTTGCGGTTGCTGCTCCTAAAGGTTTTTAGGAATTTCAACAGGTGCTTGGAGGTTTATAGGCGGGTTATTTAGTGGGGGGTTTTGTTGGGCAAAACCCCTTTGGATGAGCAGTTGGACAAGACGGTGATGGGTGAGTGAAAGGGTGGGATATTTAGCCTTTCTACAATAATGCGCCATATTTTTCAAACATCCCAACAAATAATAAGGAATATTGACCCATCTATTATGCCTTAAATGAGATAACAGAAGAAAGTCGTGCTGATAAACTACCTGGTATTGGCCCTCGCAGGTTAGGTAATGCTTGATGAATCTTGCAACTTCCGGCCATGGGGGTGGCAATGAGCTGAGTTGAACACCCCTTCCTTTAAATTCAATTCGTTCTTCTGGCAGGAAGAAGTTCTGCTGTGCATTCTGAATGATATGTTTACAGCTGAACATGCGAGTGCCATCGATAGGGAGGCCTGAGACCTGTGCTATATCTTCTTCTGTTAGTGAAATTCGGACCCCTTGGACGATATACTGGTCTTCCTAAAGGTTTTGGGCGAATTACAGGACCTGTTGTTCATTATACTACTGGAGTCTTTGAAAGTAACTGAGCCATCCTGCCTGCTGAAAGATTTGATAAGCTATTGGATAATGTTCTAACAGTTCTGTGGTGGTGGATTTGTTCCGTATGACAGAGCCTCCCATAGCTACCAGCTCGGTAGGATATAGCATCAAAGAGTTCGAGTATCAGCTTCTACGCAGAGTGAGTTTTTCGAGCGACGTTATGCAAAATGGTGGTCAAATGCACAAAAGGGTGGTGAAATAGGGGTGGCAGTGGTGGATTTGTGCGAAATGATGGTATAGAAAGTTTGATGTGTCCTCCCTTCCTGTCAAGTGTGGCTAATAAATGATTTCACTCAAGTGGTCATAATGGTTTAGAATCTTCCCATTAACTATAGCCTAACTGAATTACATAAAATTTACATACCTCGCCTTACCTTTTGATTCATTCTTCAAACAAAATATCATGCATGTCCATGGTAGTCCTGTAGTGGTCGTGGTAGAGACTTTTGATCTAATAGATGAATTATGTCAAGGGTTTTCTAACTGGAAGGACAAACTATGGTATGAGAGCATAGAAGCTTGCTGACAGATGATGGTGAAAAACTGGTGTTTCAGCAACAGAAAAGAACGAAACAATTGCTGGACGGTGTTGTTTCGGTGATGAGAAAATGTGAAGAACTGCTGAACAATGGTGTTTCAACAACTAGAGAAATGAGACGAAACAATTGCTGGACGGTGTTGTTTCGTCGATGAAGAAAGTGAGGAATTGCCAGACTGTAGTGTTTTGGAAATAGGGAGAACGAAAAGTGTTGAACAGTGGTGTTTTAGCATCGGAAGAAAGTCAAAAGTGCTGAACAGTGGTGTTTCAGCATCGGGAAAAATGATGAAGAGTTGTTGACAATGGTGTTTCAGCAACAGAAAAGAAAAGGCGAAACAATTGTTGGACGGTGTTGTTTCGTTGATGAGAATGGTGAGGAAATGGGGAAAAGTGGTAAAAGGTTGTTGAACATTGATGAGGGAATATGTGTGAGTTTGGTGGTAGCGGTGTTTCAGTAATGAAGGAAAGGGAATGAATTGCTGATAGTGGTGTTTCGACATTGGAGGAAAGTCAAGAGTGTTGAACGGTGGTGTTTTAGCATCAGAGGAAAGTTAAGAGTGTTGAACAGTGGTGTTTCAGCATCGGAGGAAAGTCAAGAGTGTTGAACGGTGGTGTTTCATCATTAGAGGAAAGTCAAGAGTGTTGAACGGTGGTGTTTCAGCATCGGAGGAAGCTTGTCTCCTTGAAGTAGGATCGTCCTTTCCTAGTGGCCTGTGCTTCGATCGGGAATCTGCAAAAATCGATTATAACATGGTATTTCTTGACAGGGATTATTAGTAAATAAAATCTAATCTAATCTAATACTAAAGAAATTAACTTAAAAGAATTAATTGCAATGAGGGGTAGAAGCCCCTTCTAAGAAGAGGTAATGGGCGTCTTCCATGCATGTGGCCTTAAAATCTTCTTTGGAAATAGGGTGTTGGTATAGACGGAGCCGATGACCATTTACAAGTAGCGGAGTTTTGGAGTCATCGATTGTGAGGAGCCTTACTGTTCCATTGGGGAAAACAGTGTCTACTTCGTAAGGTCCAAGCCATCTTGTACGTAGTTTCCCTTGAAATACTTTGAACCAGGAATCATACAATAGGGCCCAATTACCTTTTTGGAACTGCTTGTTCTTGATATTTTTGTCATGCCATTTTGATCTTTGCTGTTGAATTATGGTTGTCTGCTGAATGGCATCTAATCTTTTCTCCTCCAATTCATTAAGCTGTTGCAACCTGGTTGTTTGTGCATCGGTTAAATCAAGGTTGACAGCGAAAGAAGTCCTTAAGGTTTTTATCTCAAATTCCACTGGAAAGACAACACTTTTTCCATAGACTAATTCATAGGGAGAGAATCCTGTAGTATTTCTCCAGGTAGTTCTGTAGGCCCATAATGCTTCCGGGAGCCTGTAGGACCAATCCTTTCTGTTTTCCTTCACTGTTTTTGTGAGAATGGCTTCTATTACTTTGTTTGTGCTTTCCACCTATCCATTGGCTTGGGGGTGGTATGCTGTAGTCATTCTCTACTGAATATGATATTTCTGAAGGGTGTCTTTGAACCCATGAGAAGTGAAAGGAGGTCCTCCATCTGTAACTAATTCTCTTGGTACTCCAAATCTGGTGAAGATGTCTTTAAATAAGAAATCTATAACTGCTTCTTCAGTCACTCTGTGGAGTGCCTTGGCTTCCACCCATTTAGTCATGTAGTCTGTGTAGACCACTATATAAACTTTTTGATTGGATGGAGGGTTGATGGGTCCTATAAAGTCTAAGGCCCATATTTCAAATGGTTCAAGTACTATCTGGGGGTTTAATGGAATTTCATCTCTATGATTGGGTTGTCCTACTCTTTGGTAGCTATCACAGGCCTGGACATATTTCTTTTCATCTTTGAAGAGTGAGGGCCAATAGTACCCCATCCTGAGAATTTTATGTGTTGTTCTCTTATCAGCAAAATTCCCTCCACAAGGGCCATCATGACAAGCTTTCAATAGATCATACACCTCATCTTCTCTAATACACCTTCGAATTTATTGATCAGCTCATGTATGGAAAAGGTACCCACTTATCCAACTATACCGAGTACTCTGATAAATGATACTTTTTTTCTCTCGGTAGGATAGGTGTGGTGGTAACTTCCCTGCAACCAAGTAGTTAGCAATGTCTGCATACCAAGGTGAGTGAGAAAAAACTACAAATAGATATTCATCAGGAAAGGAATCATCTACTGGGGTATCATCATCAGGTGTCAATCGAGAAAGGAAATCAGCAACTACATTCTCTTTTCCTGGTCTATCTACAATTGTAATATCAAATTCTTGCAATAATAGTAGCCATCTAGTGACTCTAGCATTTGTGATAGGTTTGTTCATTAAGTTTTTGATAGCTGAGTGATCAGTATGGAAAAAAGTAGAATAGCCAGTAATGTAATGTCTAAATTGTAGAATAGCCAGTAATGTAATGTCTAAATTTATTAATTGCATAGATAACTGCTAAGAATTCCTTCTCGGTGACTGTATAATTGAGTTCAGCAGGGGTCATATTCTTGCTGATGAAATATATAGCATAAGGGAGATGATTTTCTTCCTGTCCCAAAATAGCTCCTATCGCAGTATCAAAAGCATCAGAGGATATGTGAAAGGGAAGTGTCCAATCAGGTCCTCTAAGGATAGGAGTTGTAGATAACTGATGTTTAAGTGTATTAAATGCTTCCTGGCAAGAATTTATCCATTTGAATTCAACATTTTTCATCAGTAACACAAATAGGGGAGAAGCTATTTTGGAAAAATTCTTGATGAATATTCTGTAGTATCCAGCATGTCCTAGAAAACTTCTTACCTCTGTTTGAGTTTTGGGAGTAGTAAGATCCTTAATGACTTGTATTTTGGATGGGTCTACCTGAATTCCTTGAGATGAGATAAAATGTCCAAGCATTATTCCTTCACTCATCATCCTATGGCATTTTTCTGTACTTAAGGAGAGTTGGGATTGTATGCATCGTTTAAGTACTTTCTCAAGGTTTTGCAGTGCTTCCTGAAAAGAAACACCATAAGGAGTAAAGTCATCTATAAAGATTTCCATAGAGTCATTAAGCATATCAGAAAAGATTCCTAAAACTTCTCTTTGGAAGGTTGTTGGTGCATTACATAGTCCAAATGGAAGGACTCTATAAGAAAAGGTTCCCCAAGGGCTAGTAAAGGTGGTTTTATCTTGATCTTGAGGTGCAATTTTGATCTAGTTATACCCACTGAAACCATCTAAAAATGAGAAAAAATTCTTCCCTGACAAATTATCTAACACTTGATCAATGAATGGTAATGGAAACTGATCTTTCTGAGTGGCTTTATTTAAAGCTCTGTAATCCACACATACTCTCCATTTCCTATTTTTCTTAGGAACTATTACCAACGGGGACACCCATTCAGTGTCTGATATAGGATAGATAAACCCTGCATTGAGCAATTTTTGAAGTTCTTCTTTGAGGATTTCTCTTAAATTCGGGTTCATTCGTCACTGAGGTTGGTAGATTGGCCGACAATATTCCTTAATATATATTCGATGAGTACATAATTCAGGAGAGATTCCTTTCATGTCTGTGTAATCCCATGCGAATGCTTCTTTATTTTCCCGAAGTAACTTCATTAATTGTTGTGTTTCAGCATCTGTCAAATTAGGGTTTATGTTCAATGTTTTGCCAGGTTCAATTTCCACTGGTATGCTTTTGGAGGAGATGGTGTTAGATGTTTGAGGTGGGCTTTCCAATTTGAGTTTTTATTGATTATCAGACTCCAACAGTGTAGTTAGTTGATTATGAGTTTCTGGAGTCACAGAGGAGGGTTCACAATTAAAATTATTAATTACTTCATCCTCAGTAGAGTCTTTCAGGCTTAAATCTTGTCCGATAGTCAAAAGGGGTTGAGTAGGTTGATCATCAAAATCTACCCATACAGAATTATCATTATTAACCAGGGGTGTAGCGTGAGGGTAGAGGGTAAGCTGCTTAGTTTCATAACCGTTTGAAATTTTCATTGAACCTGATCTACAGCTGATAAAAGCATTTGTTGTGGCTAGCCAAGGTCTACCCAAAATTAGAGGGTGGCCCCCCATCTTTGTTTTGGGTTGTAGTACTGTAAATTCAACTAGATAATTCTAGGATTCCACAGAGATACTGAGGTCTTCAATGACTCCTTCTGGTTTAATTGTGGATCAGTCATCCAATTCTAGGATAGTTGGGGTGTCTCTGACTTCATTTTGTAATTGTAGCAGTTGTAAGGTTTCCAGAGTCATGATATTGATAGCGGCACCTAGGTCTACTAGGACTCGAGCGATTATCGTTTTTCCAACTTGTACTGTAACAGTAGGGTGGTCGGGATCACCATATTTGACTGGGGGGGTTTTACCTGACATTAGTGTAGACAAGTATCCCATAACATGGACTGTAAGGGGATCCTTAGTTTTCCTACCAGGCTTTTTAACACAAATGTCTCGCATTGTCCTGGCATAGATTGGTATGTCTCGGAGTGCTTGTAGTAGAGGAATTTTGACATATAAATTTTGTAATTCCCCTAGAAGATTGAAGGCTGGTGGCTCAGGCGTTTTATTTAAGGCTAAACGCTCAGGAAATGGTGGTTTTGTTGTTTCATTAGCATTGTTAGAGGATGATTGTACCTTTTCAGGTACATCATACTCTTTTGTTTCCTCTTTATCAGAAGAGGTAACATCAGCTATGGTAGGTTCCACGATTCTCCCAGATTGTAGATGAATATCATTGCATTGCGTAGGGAGAAGAGAAAGTGTAGGCTGGTTATAAATATCAATGCACTGCACAACTTTATTATTTGGGTTAGGGTTAGGTTGTATAGGTAGCTAGGTTCCTATCGTTTGGTTGTTTGGGGGAGTACCTGCTAGTAAGGAAAGTGGTTGTAGGAATTGCAATTGAGGTAATTGATTTTGGAAGGGGGGTTGTTGTCCTCTCCAATTTTGATTCCATTGGTTTTGATATGGTTGTTGCTACTATGGAGGCCAAGGGGTCCACATTGATGGATCAACAAAGGGTGGGTTATTTTGTTGCATGGGTGGGTAAGTTTGTTGCATGGGTGGGTAATTCATTTGATTAGTGTATTGCATTTGATTGTAGGGGGGGTAAATCATTTGATTGAAAGAAGAATAATTATTCCAATGATTAGAAGATGCAAATGGCATGTTAGGATTCATACCTTGTCCCCACGATTGCCATTTCTTTCTTTGTGTCAACAGATAGACTGCTTCAACTTCTTCGTCCGTTGGTTGTAATGCTGCCTTGATCCCTGGTAAAGATGGACAATGTTGGGTATCATGATCTTTATCACATATGGTGCAGATTGGTTTTTTGTCCAATGGACATTCCCTTCGTGGGTGCTTATCTCTGCATTGAGAACAAAAGATGGACAGTGTTGCTTCTGCTTCTGCTTGCTTTTTCTTAATCTGCAGGGTGTCAATTTGTGAGGCAAAAGAGCTTATCATTTCAGTTTTAAAACCTTCAAGTAAATTACCTATCTCGGCTCTTGTTTCTCCACCACTGGCTGATTTTTGGACTCTTGAAAATGTGGTGTCCCTGCTATTTGATCTATTTCTTGAAGCTCCTCTTGAACATCTTTTGCATAAATTAACAATTTCATCATATGATTCCTTAGATATGTCCCCTTTTCCTAGCATATTCAGCATATCTAGACAGTCATCCCTTACTCCTTTTAATAAGATAGTTTTGAGAATATCCTTACTTACATTGGGGTGAATGGATCTTTGTAGATTATACTATAGCCTTTCTAAAAAGTCTTCCAGATTCTCATCCTCTTTCTGCATCATCTTAAATAGCTCCTCCCTCTTTTCTCTTGTTCGGCAGTAGTCCTGGTATTTGTTCAGGGATTTCTGTTTCATTTGGTCCCATGTTGTGATTACATGGCCTCCAAGACTC
>CBVK0100043776.1:0-14943 GCA_900067695.1 Picea abies
TATATCAATAACTTGATGAACCTTGGGGTTAGATGATAATCTAATAAGCACATTCTTTAGTTCGCCTATAACTTTGACATTTGTCCGATCAAGTTGTATGATTTTTAAAGTCAATGGTTCAACTTTAGTGTTAATTTTCTGGAAAACAGACCAAGGCATCACATTGGATGATGCCCCTGAGTCTACCATAGAATTGTGCACATTTCTATTAAAGATCTCGAAAGTTAATAGAAAAGGAGGTACATTCTTGCGAGTACTAAGAGTAGTAGCTTGTGTCTTTTTACTCGCAATTTCTAAAGCTACTTTATCTACATTATTTACATTATTTACATTACTTATAGGAAGGCTTCCTTTATCTTGAGGATTAGGACTATTTTTAGTGGAAGTCTTCTGGGGAGTTTTGCTTTGCACAACCTTATTACCATTTTTGCCGTTCTCTGAAATATTTTGCAACATTTTTTGTAACAAAAATAGAAACTTCAATAACTCATAAATAGAAATGTTAGCCCTTAAATTTTTAAGATCTTCAACAACATCATAATCTAAGTTGGGGTTTACATTTCTTGGTTTAGGCTCAGCTGATTTAGATTGCTTGGGAGGTGGAGTTGTAGTGTTTTCGGTAGAAGGTTTGTTTGCAGTCTTACTCCTGGTATTATAAGTATGAATTGTCTCGAAGTTGGCTTGAAATATGCTATCCGAGAAGTGTCCAAAAATATTTGGAGAAGACTCTTCTTCTTGAACTGTCTCTTGCTCAACTACCTCTTCAGGGATCTCAGGAGGCATCAAGTTATCTTGGGCTTCTAGAATTGTTTGAAGGGCGCATTGCAAACTTTCTAGATTAAGGTCTTATGTGGTTGGATTGGGTCGGTTGGTGGGAAAAGGCTTCCAGAACGGGGGTTTGTAAGGCCCCTTGCTTGAGGAAGCTTCTTCGGTTGACCTTTTTAAGTCTATAACTTGATTTGACAGTTTTTGAACAACTTTAGTCAGGTTTTCCAAATCAAAGTTTTCAGGTTCTGTTTTAGTTTGAGTGGGTCTGGGGAGGATTTCAATCTTCTTTTTGGAAGAAGAACTAGTCTCGGTTTTGTTGCTAGTAGAGTCTTTAAGACTAAGTATATCTTTTTCAATCTGGCTGGACTCCTCGAAGGCTTCTAACAACATGGCTTTCTTAGATCGTTTAACCCAAATAGATATACTTTGATGCAAGTCTTTAGTGTAGTATGTTATTATAATACTCTCAGAAGGCATGGAATCCACAGGGATTCAGTTTTTAAGTATTAAGAATCTTTGATTAAAGTCTTTAACTTTTTCTTTTGGGTTCATTTTTAAGCTAGAAAGTTCCATGACTAGGACTTCCGGAGGCTTAACGTCTCCGAACTTTTCCAAAAAGCATGACTCAAACTTTTTCCAAGACACGATGGTATGGGGTTGTTGGGAAAAATACCATGTTGATGCATTACCCTTGAAAGTATAAGGGAACAACCTACAGACAACGTCTTCATGTTCGACATTGCGGAGTCTTATGGCTAACATAAAAATTTTAATGTGATCTTCAACGATCTATTTTGAGTCAGGGTCAAACTTTGGAAGCCATTTCTCCGGGTGTTTAGGTAAATGATGTTGAGCTCCAGGTACAGCTACAACATCCTGATCAAGCCAAGGTCTAGCAGGGTTGTTTTGATTTGCCATTGGGGTAGTGGGTGTGGAAGGCTGAGAAGGGGAGTTGACTTCGTCAGAGGAATCTTCTCCAGAAGAGGACGGAGATGATGGAGGTGGTGAAGGAGGTATCCCAGATCCTCCTGCAGCAGTATTTAAGATTGGATTTGAAGGATTCACAGTGAGGTTAGTGTCACCTAATTGTTCTCTGATATCAAAGAAGTCCAAAGGTTGGACCCATGGACGGTTTGGTTGCCCCAAATGGGCTAAGGCACTATGTGTTTTAATAAGAGACTGACGGACAATCTCTTGTATGTCACCACCTGTAGGATTAGGGGTTGTTGGCTCAACTATGATCTATGGATCGTCGGTTGAAGTAGTTGCTGTTTGAGGGGGAATATTATCATTTGAATGGATTCTAGTCACTATAGGTGAGCGATTAGGGGGGGGGAGAAGTCTTGCAACCACCTTGTTCCATTAATTTAGTTCAGGCCCTCCTTCTAGTGTCATTTGTTGACGGGCGAAATCGATCGTCCGTCAACTGAGAGAGTGGAACCGGCTCGGGGTTTTCTAATAACCCAATCCATTTGGGATGAACCACCCTGACAGGTTTAGCGGCTCCGTTGGCCGATCTAAGGTCCTAAGAAAACAAAAAATAAAACTAATCTAAACTAACTAATCTAACTAAAACTAAATAAAACTAACTAATAAACTAATCTAACTAAAACTAACTATTAAACAAACTAAACTAAAAATAATTATTAAAATAAACTAAACTAATCTAACTATTATATATATACAATCTACTAACTAATACTATACTAACTCTAACTAATTAACTATCTACCTATTTAACTAAAATATAACTTATTCATAAAATGTACAATATCTACAATTTATAGATTTAAATAAAACCTAAAAAAACTCATTGATTTTCTACCCTAAGACAACGAAAGATATTTTTGTTGATTTTATAATTTTATGGACAGAAATAAAACAGAAAAATGACTAAACTAAATCACTAATATACTAATTCTAACTACATATCTAACTAATAATATAATACTAACAAATTAACTAAAATAAAATACAAACTAACCTGGAGAAACGCTCTAGCTTTTCCCTGTGTATGATGATTGCGCTAGCTGATTAGAGGGAAGAAACCCACACCGAATTATCCAGGAGCTTCTCTTAAAAGATAGTTGCAGTGCTCTTCAAGTGTGTTTACAGGACAAACAAGACATAAAAATCACAACAATCATATAATTTATAAATCTCCACAATTAGATAAATCCATATGTAAAGACTTATACTAAATAATTCAATTGACGAAGAAGAGAAATCTGTCATTCATAAACTGAACCAAGTAATTGCTGTGATTTTAAATGTTGAAAGAAATTAGACATGGATCATATTAATTAATTCATATCATTTTGCAAAAGACTATGATAGNNNTACAAATTGATAAGCATAAACTTGAAACAAAAGATTGATATTATGAAAAGCGAAAGCTGTAGAAAAACATCAACTTCTGTCTCAGTTTGTATTAGGAATCCATAGCCTGGTTCTCCCACAAGTGAGGATGCCCCTTATTACAAAAATAATAAGTATTTATAAGTTTTCCACAGGGTAAAACCTCCATGTGGAAGTTATCAAAACTGTTTACATAAATCTGGGAAGATATCCCAATCTTAACTAAACTAGGAAACTACAATAAAACTAAACACACAAATATCCCCTAGCCTACCCAATTTGTCCCATGCAATTCGAATTTACCTAAAAAGGACCAAAAATGAACAAATTAGAAGGATTCTTTATTAATAAAATGATAAAAATCTAATCCTATAGAATAGCTATAGAATCTTGCGATTCTGTAGCTGGTCTAAATAAGACACAGAATCAGCATTAAAATCGATTGAAAATCTTTTTAAGAATCAAATTCAATCAACATCCAATAGCTATTTGAAAACGAATCATTTAATTTGAAAATGTTATACCATTCGAAATCAAACAGGATCAAAATCAATCAACCGAATACAGAAATAGGTGTACTCTGTTTTGTTTTATACCACAAATTCAGGTGACAAAATTATATGGACAGTAATGCAATCGTTTCATATCAACTCGAAATCAACATAATCAAAACAAATCGCAAGAAATGGTTATGCTGCCTTGTCAATAGGAGATATGAATCTGACAAATTGTTATAACACAACAAACGATTCATGCCACGAATACAACAATTCAAACCGGCGCGAAAATCAATTCAAATAAAATTATAACAAGATCGATTGATTGGCAACAAAATTCGTAATTTGTTATTGCGAATTGGGCAAGCAAGATCAAAATCGTTCATTTGACAATGAATAATAATCGGATTTGACAAAAATCACGAATATTGATCAATTCGTTTTTACAAATCGAACGGAGCAACAATTAAAACACGAATCCAGCTCATAAAACAAACTTGCCAACTCAAAATATGGGATAATCCAATCAGAATTAGAGTGAATCGAATAGAAAAGTTTTTAACATAGTCATTACGAATCCAAAACCGTTCGACGATTCGGGCGCATTTGCACAGTATTAACTGAGAGCATTGTTTTCATACGAAACAGAGTAGTTCCTTCCAAATTAAAACTAAACAGAGTTGTATTCCTGTTTTGAGAAGATTACATGACATATCACAAGATCGTAACAATCAAACTTATTGAAATCGCTTTCCAATTGCATCATATGAACCATAACGAAATCAAATCCAAACACTATCATATTCTAAATTAAGCATGAAAAACCCCCTGTTTGGAGTAGATGCAAAACGAATTCAATTGAAAGTAAACCCATCAGTTTCGTTAACTTAATCAAATCAAATCCAATCGAAAACCATTCAAATCCTGATAAAAATCTACTGGTGACTAAACTAGGAATGATAAAATCATGTATCAAAACGAAACTCCATTTATTTTTAGCAAAACAAAACAATGTATAGGATGAACACCGAATGACAGAGGTATTTGAATGAGCGACAGAGCTATTTGAAAACAGAATTCAATTTTTTATATTCACCTTGATCATTCAGGAAACTAAAATGATATCAAAATTCATACCTGTATGGCTGGATTACGACAATTCAGAGTTGATAATGGCTGTGGCTGATTCAACATTCTTGCAAAGGATGGATCCAGTCGTCTTCGGATTTTTATCAGTTGCTTGGTGCTGGTCTCTTTCACTGATCAATTCTGCAACGTGACTTTCCAGCGATTGAATTTTCGATTGAAGTAGGGGAACACCAATGTAGTATTGTTCCAACCACAAATCGCATTGTTCACAGGATGACTATGAGGGTTTTGAAAGAGAAGGCAAGGGTTTGGACATATGGCTGAGGGTTTAGTTAGGCAATTTAATCCCTCGGTAACTGGGATCGTTCCTTAGGCAAGGGGGAAGATTCGTCACGAAATCATAAGGTGGTTCGGGGCACAAACCTTGTGAGTAAGGGTACTCGCTAGCTAGAAAACGTTCTCTATCAGAATCTGAATCCTCACTAAGGAAAATAGGCTTTGACTTAGTAGAGGGTTTAGGTTTGTTCCTTGCCATTCTCGAAATAAGTCGAGCGTTCCTTTTACCCTTGGTATTAGCAGTAGGGTTTGCCTTGGGCTTTTTTCTTACAGTCTTTTTAATAGTCTCGGCCTTCCCAGTCCCAACGTCTGGTAAGTCAATAGGAGGGTCGACCGAAATCTTAGGAGACGGAAACAGGATATGGAAGGGCACGGGTGACTGAACATTGGTTTCAGTAGTCACAGGCTTGTCAACCTGTATAGGGTCCATGTCATCGAAACCATTTCGAGAAATGAAAGCTCTCCAACTATCATCATGTAAACTCAATGATAAACAATGATAAGTTTAATGAGTCCATGGTGGAATAGGCTACTGTCAACCTTCTCCTTTTTAAACCTTTTCGACATTTTATACAGGCTGCACTAAAAGTAGAAAGGCATTTTCAACGAGTATCCCATAAAATTCATTAGCAAACGCAGGTGGTAGAGAAACACAAGTCCATATCGATCCTCATAGGTCACGAATTGTTTGACTACCATCAAAGTATCATGCCATCATGGTTTAAGTGCAGAGATGGGCATACCTCTGTCACAAGAGGTGACTTTGCATGAGACGAATAGCAGTGTCCAAGGCACCTTTTCGACCTTAGAATTTTGAACCAACGCTGTCCCGAGGAGGGTAACCCTGTAGCAGAGCTGATAAATTTCTCATCGATTTCCAACTGGATGTCACCCACCTTGGCTCTACAGCCATAGAAATTCATGGCGAACTGCTATGCAACACAGAGATTAAAACCCTCGAATCGTTGTATGAAGGTGAGCCATTCGTTTTCCTCCAAATCTTTGCGGGCATTGTCAAACATTAACAAGGCTTGGTTGCCGTTTGGCTCGATTCGCACGACTGGTGCCATGGAGCCGAGCACACAGTAAGTCCAGGGTTTGGGTCAAAGCACACACAGGGGTAAAATGCATGTCGGGCTATCCGAGCTAACAGAGGTAAACAGTGAATAAGGGATAGGCATAAATGCCATCGTGCGAAGGTGGTGGAGTTTATCTCTTCCACGAAAAATAGTTATTTCCAATAGTACAACCGTCAGCTTTCAACTATTCTACCCACTATAGCATAGTTCAATAGTCTTGTCACTTGGCCGACCAATAAAACCAATAGTAAATGTAAACATCAATGCGCGCAATTAACGATGTATCATA
Organism: Picea abies; assembly: GCA_900067695.1. Taxonomy (NCBI): domain Eukaryota; kingdom Viridiplantae; phylum Streptophyta; class Pinopsida; order Pinales; family Pinaceae; genus Picea; species Picea abies. Next base: position 6,417 of record CBVK0100043776.1, read on the forward strand.
GTTTCAATCCATTAACCAAACAATTTGAAACCAATATCAAATATTTAACCATGTGCCAATGTATTGTAACAACTCATATCAATGTGCCAATGGGTGTTCATATAATCAACATACCAATGGTTATGAAAACATAAACATAGGCATTGTATTAAAAATATATATATGAGAGATTTAACCATAACACCTATGTATTTTCGTAAAACCAATGGTCAAGTAGTTCAAATAACATATAAATCTAAGAGCCAATGTATTACAAATTCAAAGAAACCAAGTCACAAAATCAATCGAAGCATGAGTACTGATCAAAAGATCTTGCCAATTGGATAATGATAAGTGCAATGTAAGCGCAATAGACATTTTGACAAGAAGGATCATGACAGTTCAAATAATGATTTCAATGCGAATTTGAAAGACTTAAGTTTTCACACTTACAACCGTGAAAACAAAATGAAGGTAAACGTGCAAATGTCGCAAAAGAAATAAAAATGTCATTTATTTAAGAATTGCGATGAAAAATTGGTGTTTGTAAAACATGGGTGTAGGCATCTTATAAGAAAGTGGAAAAAAATGCGGGTTGGCTGTCAACAATGGCGACACACTGGTAGAAGCAGTTATATTTGCTAAAAGAAACAAATTCAGATTAGGACAACAAAGATAATTCCAACTCAAAAATAACAACCAGAAAATTGTATAAACATCATTATTAACTAACTATTCCAGCAGTGTTTCAAAAGATGAAAATTGATAACAGTCTTAAGATCAGCAAGTCATGACATTAAAGATATGATCTTCAATACTGTTGGCATGGCCACTGTTGCCAGCAGACATCCATAGCCTCGACAGGGTTTTCATTTAACTCACTCTCACATTTGTATCCTGCCAAGAAGTTTTGGATCAGAATAAAGGACATTAAAGAGGTTTATTTTTTTCAATATTTCCATATACCTGACATTGCTTCGCCGCCAGCGGGCCTGTTCAGTACCCCGGCGAAGTTGTCTTGGCGCCATGCATGCATTTACCCGCTACCAACAGACCTGTTCAGCATCTCAGCGGATTTACAAGCACTTCCCATAGCTCATTTATTGATTTATTTTGTTTTGTTTTTCAAAGATACATAGTTGAGCGGGGTGACGCATGAAAATCATGATATTTTAACATATTTTTCAGACCTCATCAGAATTTTTTAGAACTGTCCTTTATTTAGATCCAGAGATGTTTTATTTACAAAAACAACTTCCTAAGTAGGGAGACATCTTCTGAGTCATTCCTTTACGAAATAGGGACAACGTAAAAATATAATAGATGATCATGACAAACTTTACTCGGAGATTGAAATCAGTGGACTTCTTTCAAACAACAAATTTTTCCAACATAGATTTCAGAATTATGCCATTGATGTTTGTACATATTTTTCAGAAGTTATTTCAACGAAGGAAATTTCTATTGTCTTTATCTGAATAGCTCAGTGTACAAGTATGTGTACTTCAAAGAAACACAAACTGATAAATTCAAAGAAAAATAAAAAAACAGAAAGCAAACGAAAAAGCAAACAAAGGCAAAATATATACATAATATACAAGGGTATTAATCAAGCAAAGTATCTCCACAGGGCTTGGCCATTTACCTGGTAGGTGTCAAGCTGCCCTTCAAGATTCTGTAATCAAAAAGAACTAGGACCCAACTTTTCAGAAATTAGGAACGGTCCAAGCCATAAGTTTTGAAATTTTGTGTGCTCTCCCTTTCCCTCGTGTGGTTTCTCCCATTTCAGGACGAGATCACCTACTTCAAAATTCCTATCAGAAGCAGAATTAGAATCGAACTAGCTTTTAACCAATTGTTGATGTTGATCTAACTTTTGTTTAGCTTGGGTTCTTACCTCTTCTAGCTTCATCAAAGCGTTAATTCAGTTTTCCAAAGGAGGACAATCTTCTTCTTGGATTTTCTGTGACAACTGAAGTGAAGGAAGAAAAATGTGAGGTGGAAAAATTGTTTCTCTGCCATATACGAGAAAAAAGGGGGAGTTACCTATAGCATCTTTTGGCGTTACCCTATCAGCCCACAGTGCGTTTAGCAATGCATTGTGCCAATTCTTGTGATTTTCAACCACCATTCTCTTGATTATTTTGATTAAGTTCTTATTTGTGGATTCTGCCAATCCGTTCCCCTGGGGGTAATAGCTAGTAGAAAACTTTAGCTTAATTAATTTTTCCAAAGCGAACTCACTCATCTCAAGAGAGGAAAACTAAGAAGCGTTATCGAAAACTAAACAGTCAGGGATACCGAAGCGAGTGATAATATTCGAATTCAGAAAGGTAATTACCTGACTGGTGTTGACAGTTCTTAGTGCAACAGCTTTAGACCATCGAGTAAAGTAATCTGTGGCTGTCACAATAAACTTGTTTTGTTACGAGGACGGAGGGTTAATTGGACCTATGATATCAAGGCCCCACTACTGAAAAGGAGAATCTACTATAACTGGTTCCAAAGGAAAGGTTGGTTTTTGTAACCGCCCTGATGCTTTCTAACAGATGATTACATTTACAACACAAGGCATGGGCGTCTCTAAAAAGCGTGGGCTAGTAATAAATGACTCTTAAAACCTTATGAGTAGTGGTATCACCACCGAAATGACCACCAGCTTCTCCTGCATGCAACTCGAGAAAGAATTTTTTTGCTTCGTCCTTTTTGAGGCAGCGCATCAGTACACTGTCAAAACTCTGACGAAACAGAATACCATTAACCAGATGAAATTAGGTAGACTTTAATCTCAATGCTCTTCTTTTGGCAGGGTCAAGGTGATGGGGGGTTGACCCATGTTCAAGGCAGAATCTTATATCGTCGTACCAAGGACTAACAGGGTTTTGTGCGCAACAGATTAAACTTTGATCGCTTTGCCCTAGGTTTGACGTATCATTTTCTTCTTGCTGTCCTACTGCCGAATCAGAAACCAACTTGCATAACCCTTGGCCTCTCACTATTTGAGCTAGGATGATTTCTAAGTCATACTCCTGCAAGGAGGTGACCCAGTTGGCTCTCTTTTCTCATAGTTCCTTCTGCACTAACAAGTTCCTCACGGCTGGGTAGGGAACAATGACTTTCATCCTTGACTTCAAAAGATAGGAACGGAAGTGTAGGCTTGTCGATCTACCACTGGGTAATTAAGTTCAGTGCCTTTGAAAGAAGAGCTCATAAAGGCAATGGGTACTTCATTGTTCTCGACTTTCTTTTGTGTTAGGACGACGACATAGGAACGGTCAGAAGCAAAATTGTAGACTATAAAGTCTTGAGAAAAATCTAGGCTCATGAGAGATGGAGCGTCTATTATGGCCTTCTTTATCGCATTAAAAGCTTGGTTTTCTAGGGGTCCCCAGTGATATTGGGTGTCTTTCTTAATCAAATTCTGTAAAGGCCTGACCATTTCGGAGAAACTGGGGACAAATCTTCTCACGAAGTTAATCTGGCCTAAGAAAGACTGCATAGATTTTTTGGATGTAGGAGGGGGAAGTTTCGTGATGACTTGAGTCCTTTTGGGGTCGATAATCATCCCTTCACTAGACACAATGAATCCTAAGAGTTTACCCTGTTCTATTGCAAAGATGGACTTTTTAGGGTTCAAGGAGATGTCGTATTTACGACATCGCAGTAGGACGACTCGTAAGTGAGCTAGATGATCGTTTTTGTTTTTAGAAAATACAGTCACATCATCTAAGTAAACTACGACAGACTGATTTATTAAGCCTCGGAAAGAAATGTCCATTGCTCTCTAAAAAGTGGAACCGACATTAATCAATCCAAAAGGCATTTTACGATAAGCATGAGTGCCCCATGGGTTACGGAAGGTAGTTTTTAGTTGGTCTGGTGGAGACATCAGGACTTGGTTGTATCCTGAGAAACCATATAGTAAAGATAGTCTCTCGAAACCAGATACCTGTTGAAGGATCTGTTCCGTGGGTGGGACAGGATAGTTGTCTTTATTAGACACTCTATTGAGGTTTCGAAAATCGACGCAGAGTCGAATTTCCCCATTTTTCTTCCAGACAAGGACAAGGTTGGAAACCCATTGAGTGTGCCTAACAGGAAAAATTATCTTAGCATTTAGGAGTTTATTCAATTCTTTTTGAACGGTCGGTTCGAGATTGGGGTGCATTTTCCTCAGTTTTTGTTGAAAGGGTAAGGTTTGGGGCTTCGTAGGGATGACATGCTGTATGATATTAGGGTCAAAGGTTTTGAGGTCATTACACGTCCATGCAAAGACATATTTAAATTCTTTGAACAATTTAATAAATGCATCTTTTTCTTGTTGAGAACATCCCAACCCTAGATTAATGCACTGAGGATTTTCATTAGTTCCTAAGTTTACTTTTTCATAAGATAACGAGGAACTATTGGTTTTACAATTGACCGTCTTTTTAAATTTATCTTCAAAATCATAAAACTTTTCTAGCCTAACTACAGATTTAGGGATCAAGTTTACCATATCCGATGAAGATTCAGGAGTTCTTGGATCTGGTATTACCGTGAAATCGTGCAAATTGTCATCATGTGTATGTTCGTCTATCACCGCACCTTGAAAGGTTTCTTCCATGTGTAGAAAGTTAATAATCTGCTGATCATCGTCAAATACTCTCCAGTTCATGATGTTGTCGGGAATGGATGGCTGAAACAACAACTCAACTGAGATTACGTTTGGGGACAAGCCTTCTGCAGGAAGAAGTTTAGAAGCTACATTAGCTAATAAATCTGCTTCAGAGTTATTCAACCTAGGAATGGAATTTATATTGAAAGCGGAAAATTTTTTCATTAAATTCCATACCTCAGACTGGTAGCTTTTGAGATGTGGAGAGAGGCAGTGGATAGAGTCTCTTACTTGTCTAACCACTATTTCAGAGTCGCCAAAGACGGTTAAATTTTGAATGTTCATATCCGAAGCTTTTCTGAGACCTTGCAGTAAAGCCTCATATTTTGCAGTATTGTTAGTACATTCAAATTCCAACCTGCATGATATCAATGTTTTGTTACCTGCCGGATTGATAATGACGCAGCCTGCTCCAGCTCCTTCTTTGGATTTTTACCCGTTGAAATATAGAGACCAAATTTGATTTGCATCAGGTACATGGGATCGTTGCGTGGAAGCTGCTGGCTACATATATGCTACAATCTCAGACTTCTGTTCTGGATTGGCGATAGGTGAAGCCTCAGCCATGAAATTGCTGAAGAAGGTATCCATTCCTTGTACTTCAGGTGAATCAGCAAAAGGTGTATACGGTTCATTGGGATCATTCAAATCTGTGACTGTGAACTTGAGGTAGCACTCACGATTAACTTTGATTTTATTAGGCTTTTCATTCTCTGGAAGCCACAGATGGGACCAATGTGTTGTGAAATAACCATGTAGCTACTCCGACCAGTCCCTGCTTAAAAATAGACCATACACTTCTAGAATATCCACAACAATTATATCAATAATCTAATAAGCACATTCTTTAGTTCGCCTATAACTTTGACATTTGTCCGATAAAGTTGTATGATTTTTAAAGTCGATGGTTCAGCTTTAGTGTTAATTTTCTGGCAAACAGACCAAGGCATCACATTGGATGACACCCCTGAGTCTACCATACAATTGTGCATGTTTCTATTAAAGATCTCGAAAGTTAATTGAAAAGGAGGTACATTCTTGTGAGTACTAAGAGTAGTAGCTTGTGGCTTTTTACTCGCAGTTTCTAAAGCTACTTTATCTACATTNCATTATTTACATTACTTACAGGAAGGCTTCCTTTATCTTGAGGATCAGGACTATTTTTAGTGGAAGTCTTCTGGGGAGTTTTTCTTTGCACAACCTTATTACCATTTTTTCCATTCTCTGAAATATTTTGCAACATTTTTTGTAACAAAAACGGAAACTTCAATAACTCATAAATAGAAATGTTAGCCCTTAACTTTTTAAGATCTTCAACAACATCATAATCTAAGTTGGGGCTTACATTGCTCAGTTTAGGATCAACTGATTTAGATTGCTTGGGAGGCGGAGTTGTAGTGTTTTCGGTAGAAGGTTTGTTTGTAGTCTTACTCCTGGTATTATAAGGATGAACTGTCTAGAAGTTGGCTTGAAATATGCTATCCGAGAAGTGTCCAAAAATATTTGGAGAAGACTCTTCTTCTTGAACTGTCTCTTGCTCAACTACCTCTTCAGGGATCTTAGGAGGCATCAAGTTATCTTGGGCTTCTAGAATTGTTTGAAGGGCGCATTGCAAACTTTCTAGATTAAGGCATTATGTGGTTGGATTTGGTCGGTTGGTGGGAAAAGGCTTCTGGAACGGGGGTTTGTAGGGCTTCTTGCTTGAGGAAGCTTCTTCGGTCGACTTTTTTAAGTCTATAACTTGATTTGACAGTTTTTGAACAACTTTAGTCAGGTTTTCCAAATCAGAGTTTTCAGGTTGTGTTTTATTTTGAGTGGGTCTGGGGAGGATTTCAATCTTCTTTTTGGAAGAAGAACTAGTCTCAGTTTCATTGCTAGTAGAGTCTTTAAGACTAAGTATATATTTTTCGATCTGGCTGGCCTCCTCGAAGGCTTCTAACAACGTGGCTTTCTTAGATTGTTTAACCCAAATAGCTATACTTTGATGCAAGGCTTTAGTGTAGTATGCTATTATAAGACTCTCAGAAGGCATGGAATCCGCAGGGATTCGATTTTTAAGTGTTAAGAATATTTGATTAAAGTCTTTAACTTTTTCTTTTGGGTTCATTTTTAAGCTAGAAAGGTCCATGACTAGGACTTCTGGAGGCTTACCGTCTCCAAAATTTTCCAAAAAGCATGACTCAAACTTTTCCCAAGACACGATGGTATGGGGTTGTTGGGAAAAATACCATGTTGATGCATTACCCTCGAAATTATAAGGGAACAACCTACAGACAACGTCTTCATGTTCGACATTGCGAAGTCTTATGGCTAACATAAACTTTTTAATGTGATCTTCAGCGATCTGTTTTGAGTCAGGGTCAAACTTCAGAAGCCATTTCTCCGGGTGTTTAGGTAAAGGATGTTGAGCTCCAGGTACAGCTACGACATCCTGATCAAGCCAGGGTCTAGCAGGGTTGTTTTGATTTGCCATTGGGGTAGTGGGTGTGGAAGGCTGAGAAGGGGAGTTGCCTTCATCAGAGGAATCTTCTCCAGAAGAGGAAGGAGATGATGGAGGTGGTGAAGGAGGTATCCCAGATCCTCCTATAGCAGGATTTAAGATTAGATCTGAAGGATTCACAGTGAGGTTAGTGTCACCTAATTGTTCTTTGAAATTAGAGAAGTCCAAAGGTTGGCCCCACGAACGATTTGGTTGCCTCAAATGGGCTAAGGAAATATGTGTTTTAATAAGAGACTGACGGACAATCTCTTGTATGTCACCACCTGTAGGATTAGGGGTTGCTGGCTCAACTGTGATCTGTGAATCATCGGTTCAAGTAGTTGTTGTTTGAGGGGGAATATTATCGTTTGAATGGCTTCTAGTCACTATAGGTGAGCGATTAGGGGGGGGAGGAGTCTTGCGACCACCTCGTGCCATTAATTTAGTTCAGGCCCTCCTTCTAGTGCCATTTGTTGACGGGCGAAATCGACCGTCCATCAACTGAGAGAGTTGAACCAGTCCGGGGTTGTCTAATAACCCAAGACGTTTGGGATGAACCACCCTGACGAGTTTAGCGGCTCCATTGGCCGATCAAAGGTGCTAAGAAAACAAAAAATAAAACTAATCTAAACTAACTAATCTAACTAAAACTAAATAAAACTAACTATTAAACTAATCTAACTAAAACTAACTATTAAACAAACTAAACTAAAACTAATTATTAAAATAAACTAAACTAATCTAACTATTCTATATATACAATCTACTAACTAATACTATACTAACTCTAACTAATTAACTATCTAACTATTTAACTGAAATATAACTTATTCACAAAATGTACAATATCTACAATTTACCAATTTAAATAAAATCTGAAAAAACTCATTGATTTTCTACCCTAAGACAGCGAAAGATATTTTTGTTGATTTTATAAGTTTATGGACAGAAATAAAACAGAAAAATGACTAAACTAATTCACTAATATACTAATTCTAACTACACATCTAACTACTAATATAATACCAACAAATTAACCAAAATAAAATACAAACTAACCTGGAGAAACGCTCCAGATTTTCCCTGTGTATGATGATTGTGCTAGCTGATTGGAGGGAGGAAACCCACGCCGAATTATCCAGGAGCTTCTCGTAAACGATAGCTGCAGTGCTCTTCAAGTGTGTTTACAGGACAAACAAGACATAAAAATCACAACAATTATATAATTTATAAATCTCCACAATTAGATAAATCCGTATGTAAAGACTTATACTAAATAATTCAATTGACGAAGAAGAGAAATCTGTCATTCATAAAATGAACCAAGTAATTGCTGTGATTTTAAATGTTGAAAGAAATCATACATGGATCATATTAATTAATTCATATCATTTTGCAAAAGACTATGATAG
>CBVK0100043776.1:14949-31319 GCA_900067695.1 Picea abies
TAGTCACTAATCAAATACAAATTGATAAGCATAAACTTGAAACAAAAGATCGATATTATGAAAAGCGAAAGTTGTAGCAGAACATCAACTTCTGTCTCAGTTTGTATTAGGAATCCTTAGCCTGGTTCTCCCACAAGTGAGGATGCCCCTTATTACAAAAATAATAAGTATTTATAATTTTTCCACAGGGTAAAACCTCCCTGTGGAAGTTATCAAAACTGTTTACATAAATCTGGGAAGATATCCCAATCTTAACTAAACTAGGAAACTACAATAAAACTAAACACACAAATATCCCCTAGCCTACCCAATTTGTCCCATGCAATTCGAATTTACCTGAAAAGGACCAAAAATGAACAAGTTAGAAGGATTCTTTATTAATAAAATGATAAAAATCTAATCCTATAGACTAGCTACAGAATCTTGCGATTTTGTAGTTGGTCTATATAAGACACATAATCAGCATTAAAATTGATTGAAAATCTTTTTAAGAATCAAATTCAATTAACATCCAATAGCTATTTGAAAACAAATCATTTAATTTGAATATGTTATACCATTCGAAATCAAACAGGATCAAAATCAATCAACCGAATACAGAAATAAGTGTACTCTGTTTTGTTTTATACCACAAAGTCAGGTGACAAAATTATATGGACAGTAATGAAATCGTTTCATATCAACTCGAAATCAACATAATCAAAACAAATCACAAGCAATGGTTATGCTGCCTTATCAACAGGAGATATGAATTGGACAAATCGTTATAACACAACAAACGATTCATGCCATGAATAGAGCAATTCAAACCGGCGCAAAAATCAATTCAAATAAAATCATAACAGGATCGATTGATTGGAAATAGAATTCATAATTTGTTATTGCAAATTGGGCAAGCAAGATCAAAATCGTTCATTTGACAATGAATAATAATCGGATTTGACAAAAATCACGAATATTGATCAATTCGTTTTTACAAATCGAATGGAGCAGTAATTAAAACACGAATCTAGCTCATAAAACAATCTTTCCAACTCAAAATATGGGATAATCCAATCAAAATTAGAGCGAATCGAACATAAAAGGTTTTAACATAGTCATTATGAATCCAAAACCGTTCGACGATTCGGGCACATTTGCACAGTCTTAACTTTGAGCATTGTTTTCATACAAAACAGAGTAGTTCCTTCCAAATTGAAACCGAATAGAGTTGTATTCCTGTTCTGAGAAGATTACATGACATATCACAAGATCGTAACAATCAAACTTATTGAAATTGATTTCCAATTGCAGCATATGAACCATAACGAAATCAAATCCAAACACGATCATATTCTAAATTAAGCATGAAAAACCTCATGTTTGGAGTAGATGCAAAACGAATTCAATTGAAAGTAAACCCATCAATTTTGTTAACTTAATCAAATCAAATCCAATCGAAAACCATTCAAATCCTGATAAAAATCTACCAGTGACTAAACTAGGAATGATCAAATCATGTATCAAAACGAAACTCCATTTATTTTTAGCAAAGAAAAACAATGTACAGGATGAACATCGAATGACAGAGGTATTTGAATGAGAGACAGAGCTATTTGAAAACATAATTCAAATTATTATATTAACCTTGATCATTCAGGAAACTAAAACGATATCAAAATTCATACCTGTATGGCTGGATTACGACAATTTAGAGTTGATAACGGCTATGGCCGATTCAACATTCTTGAAAAGGATGGATCCGGTCGTTTGCTGCTTTTTATCAGTTGCTTGGAGCTGGTCTCTTTGACTGACCAATTCTTCAATTTGACTTTCCAGCGATTGAATTTTTGATTGAAGTAGGGGAACATCAATGTAGTATTGTTCCAACCACAAATCGCATTGGTCACGGGACGACTGTGAGGGTTTTGAAAGAGCAGGCGAGGGTTTGGAAATATGGCTGAGGGTTTCGTTAGGAAATTTAATCCCTGGGTAACTGGGATTGTTCCTTAGGCAAGGGGGAAGATTCGTCATGAAATCATAAGGTGGTTCAGGGCATAAACCCTGCGAGTAAGGGTACTCGCTAGCTAGAAAACTTTCTATATCAGAATTTGAATCCTCACTAAGGATAATAGGCTTTGACTCAGTAGAGGGTTTAGGTTTGTTCCTTTCAATTCTCAAAATAAGCCAAGCATTCCTTTTACCCTTGGTATTAGTAGTAGGGTTTGCCTTGGGCTTTTTTCTTATAGGATTTTTAATACTCTCGGCCTTCCTAGTCCCAATGTCTGGTAAGTCAATAGGAGGGTCGACCAAAGGCTTAGGAGAGGGCAATAGGATATGGAAGGGCACGGGTGACTGAACATTGGTTTTAGTAATCGCATGCTTGTCAACCTGTATAGGGTCCGTGTCATCGAAACCATTTCGAGCAACAAAAGCTCTCCAACTATCACCGTGTAAACTCAAATGATAAACAACGATAAGTTTAATGAGTCCATGGTGGAACAGGCTACTGTCAACTTTATACTTTTTAAACCTTTTCGACATTTTATACAGGCTGCGCTGAAAGTAGAAAGGCATTTTCAATGAGTATCCCATAAAATTCATTAGCAAACGCAGGTGGTAGAGAAACACAAGTCCATATCGACCCTCACAGGTCAGAAATTCTTTGACTATCATCAAATTATCATGCCATCATGGTTTAAGGGCAGAGATGGGCATACCTCTGTCATAAGAGGTGACTTTGCGCGAGACGAATAGCAGTGTCGAAGGCACCTTTTCGACCTTAGAATTTTTGAACCAACGTTGTCCCGAGGAGGGTAACCCTGTAGCAGAGCTGATAAATTTCTCATCGATTTCCAACTGGATGTCACCCACCTTGGCTCTACATCCATCGAAAGTCATGGCGAACTATTGTGCAACACAGAGATTAAAACCCTCGAATCACTGTATGAAGGTGAGCCATTTGTTTTCCTCCAAATCTTTGCGGGCATTGTCAAACATTAACAAGGCTTGGTTGCTATTTGGCTCGATTCGCATGACTAGTGCCATGGAGCCAAGAACACGGTAAGTCCAGGGTTTGGGTCATAGCACACACAGGGGTAAAATGCATGCCGGGCTATCCAAGCTAACAGAGGTAAACGGTGAATAAGGGATAGGCATAAATGCCATCGTGCGAAGGTGGTGGAATTTATCTCTGCCATGCAAAATAGTTATTGCCAATAGTACAACCGTCGGCTTTCAGCTATTCTACCCACTATAGCATAGTTCAATAGTCTTGTCACTTGGCCAACCAATGAAACCAATAGTAAATGTATACACGCAATTAAGGATGTATCATAGTTTCAATCCATTAACCAAACAATTTGAAACCAATATCAAATATTTAACCATGCACCAATGTATTGTGACAGCTCATATCAATGTGCCAATGGGTGTTCATATAATCAACATACCAATAGTTANTCAAATAACATATAAATCTAAGAGCCAATGTATTACAAATTCAATGAAACCAAGTCACAAAATCAATCGAAGCATGAGTACTAATCAAAAGATCTTGCCAATTGAATACTAATAAGTGCAATGTAAGTGCAATAGACATTTTGACAAGAAGGATCATGACAGTTCAAATAATGATTTCAATGCGACTTTGAAATACTTAAGTTTTCATGCTTACAGTCATGAAAAAAAAACGAAGGTAAATGTGCAAATGTCGCAAAAGAAATAAAAATATCGTTTATTTAAAAATTGCGATGAAAAATTGGTGTTTGTAAAACATGGGTGTAGGCATCTTATAAGACAGTGGACAAAAATGCAGGTTGGCTGCCAACACGTACTCTCATTGGGAGTGTCGTGAAATGGTACATCGATCTTGATCGCTCAAGATACTCTTCTTTTGGCGAACTGGTGATGGATTTCCTTAACCATTTCCAGTTACCTATGAGATACGACACTGGCATAAAGTTGATCGCTAATTTCAAACAGACAACAGTGGACCATATCTCTGATCACATCCAAGAATGGAGACACTGAAAGAGTTTAATCAAAGTACTAGTCCCACCAGCATTCCTGCTTGAGTGGTTCCTTAAGTCTTTGGTCCCGTAGTTATCCAAAGACGTCGCGACATCCAGAGTTTTCTCTAAAGAAGACGCCGTCATGAGGGCTCAACAGTTTGAGCTCATCTATTCTCAGTCTGGTTTATTATACAACATCTTTCCAGATGCACCACGTTCAATACTGGATAAAACTAGACAGAGAGTTGGATTGCATGCTGATGGTATTGTCAGTTTAGCACAAACCAAGCCCGCTGAGCAATTGACAAAGCAGTTGCAACAACTATCCATACAACACACAGCGGCTAGCCAAACTATTGCTTTGGTTGCTCCCCCTACCCAAACGTCGGAGGTACACATAGTGCAGTCGACTAACCCAAAGGCCCCCCAGTAGCCTAAAGGGAAGAAAAAACAATGAAAGAAGGGTAAGGGGGATAAAAAACCCAAGGATAATGCTGGCGGGGACAACACTGAAAAAATGAAGGTGAGGTATCCTTGCAACTTGTACACAGAAGATCACCCAACCCATCTATGTCCTCGACTTTCAGAGGCCCAAAAAATTTTCACGCAGCAACAGCAGGCGGTGTTGACAAACCCATTTCAACATGGGCAAAATCTCACTCAAGCCTCTGCAAGTACGGAAGGGGGTAGCCAAGAAAATTTCCCACCTCCGAACAACCCCTCGTCCATGAACGTATATATGGTTAGGGGTGATGCTTTCATATTGACTAGAGCTCACGATTATAGTAAACCAAGCGCTTCCAAGAAGGGAAAAGAAGCTGACCTCCCATCTCTTCCTCTACAAATTGAGAAGACGTTGGGAGAAACAATGACACGCATTCCAAAAGGTGCATTTAAAAAGGCTTCTCATAACCCAAATGCAAGGTCCGCCTAGAACTACTCTGTGGTGGAAGATTTATCACAAACCCCTTGTGCGATGTCTGCTTTGGAGGTCCTCCAAAGTTGCCCTTCTCAGAGGAAAGATTTGTTAATCGCTTTGGGCTCTACTGAGACTTGTAATCCGGGTACCATCATGTTAGATACAACCGATTTAAAACCTCATCTGCCTTACCACGTAGCATTTTAGATAGTAGTGGCTTACCCCACGAAAACTTTTACACGGAATATCTTCCGCACGGTGGTCGACGAGGGTGCCTCGACATGCGTTATGTCATTGGCATGTTGGACGGCCATTGGCCAACCCATTTTTCCTCCATCACCTACTCTTCTCACTACTTTCGACAGTCGTTCACTTCGACCACATGGCATCATTCCTTCTTTCCCCATGTAGTTAGGAGGGAAGACCGTGTGTGTCGAAGTAGAGGTAGTCGATGCTCCCCTCGACTATAACCTCTTGTTAGGACAGAGTTGGAATTATGCTATGCAAACTATGGTTGCTACAGTTTTCTGGGTCTTGTTGTTTCCACACGAGGGTTGGATAGTGACCATCGATCAATTGTCTTTCTCCAAACCTGACCCAGCTTTGGGGGCATCCACGGTCTCAATGATTGATAATCTTCAACCAGGTGTCGTCAACATAGGAGTTGGTTTGTGCCCATATTTGATGGGTACCTTCGATTACCCACCTCCGCATGGCGATATCAAATTTATATCTAATCACTCCTTTGATTTGAATGTGGTCCTAGTCTATTTTCCCTGTAGAAAAAGTCTTACTTAGAGTATTCGTTAGCTTTGAAATTTCATGCATTTCTCTTACTACTTCATTTCTATTGATTTTGACAAGATTTTCAAAGTGCATATGACCCATTCTTCTGTGCTAGATCCAACTTTCATTTTTCTCTCATAAGCAACAACTTTCCTTTCCCAATTTCATTCAAAACATATATGTTGTTCGGAGTCCTTATAATTGTCGCTACTTACCTGCCTGATCCTTCTTTCCTTATTTAACATTTCTTGAGTTGAATTGAAGTGTGTGTCATTGATCACACATTTGAATTACACTCAATAGATTGTGCTTCATATATTCAACCAGTAGAACATTTTATGCCATTGCATCTTTGTTTCCAAGCTTAAATGTGCCTCTACCTACGATTTTATCTAAATGATTATTTCCAAATGAAATTGATCCATCTTTTTCTTTCTTTAAGGTTAGAAACTTTTTCCTGTCACCTGTTATATTCTTTGAACAACCAATGTTAACATACCAATCACTTTTCCTATGTTTTTCTTGTAGAGAAAGCGAGCATTTATTCTTCTTTCTTTTCCATATCCCTTGTGGTTATGATATCTGACTGCTAATTTTCTTCTTTGATTCCCTGGATGGAATAGTCAATCTACAATTATTCACTATATGACCAAAATTGTTGCATTTGTAGCATTCTACTTCATCGCTCAATGAACCAAAATTGTTTTGGTTCCTGTTGTATGCTCCATAATATCTTCTGGGATAACCTACATTGTTTCTTCTATTCTTGGCATAGGCTTTGCAGTTTACAACTTTATGTCCAAAATTAGCATAATTAAAACAACGACCATAAAATAATCTTTGATACTTGGGAATATATGATCTTCTTTGTGATGCACTCCTTCTGAATTTGTCTTCTTGAGTCTTCTTTATTTCTAAACTGTTATTATTTGGGGGCTTTCATTATTCCTTCTTGACTAAATTTCTGACAATATATGCATAGCTTCTTTGTCCTGCTTCCTGTTATGTTGTCTTGGAGCTCAACCCTTTCTCATTATGTACTTGATTGTATCTTATTATGGAACTATCATCTAATGATATTTGACTTTTGATGAGTTGATCCAATAATTCGATGCTTTTCTGCTACATATCTTTCTTCTGAAGATATTTCCTTAATGAGACTAATTATGCTTCCAAGCTTTCGTTCATTTTCTCATTTTCTTCTAACTGAATTCTAAGAATTTTCTCAATTCTTTTGTCTTCTTCTATTTGAATTTTTAGATTCATGATCATCTGCTCTAGTTCTTCAGAGTTGGAATTCTAAGATCCCTCTTTCATTTTTAACTATGTCTTGAGTGACTTGTTTTTCTTCCTTTCTTTCCTAAGTTCTTATAATGCACTGATTAGCTCTACTTTGAGATCGACTTCACCTTCTTGTTCAGAATCATATTCTACTTCCATGAAGAGTACTCTTTCTAAATCATTGTCACTATCATTATCCTCCTTTTTTGATGAGGAACTTTCCTCCTTTGAGTATAAACTTTTCTTGAAGAATTTGTTTCTTCTCTTGTTTCCTATTTTATATTTATTTTCCCTTTTATAAGCTTCTTCTTCATCAATGTATTTATTCCTGTGAGGACATTTAGAAGAAAAATGACCAATACCCCCATAATTAATACAATTCAATGGAAGCATACATTTATACTTTTCAGTTCCTTTCTTTAATTTCCTTAGGAAGTTAGTCATCTCTTCATATTCCTCTGAATCATCAATGCAGCTGCAACTTGGTTTTTAATTTTTCTTGTGCTTCTTATTTGTCTTATTGGATGCCTTGAAATTTTATTCCATTGTGACTGGGTTCTCCTGTTCTATTCTCATTTCATAGGCTATAAATATTCCATGTAGCTCATCCATGCTCAATGTACCGAGATCTACTCTTTCTTCTAGGGTTGATATTTTAGAATCAAATTTCATAGGAAGGGACCTCAATACCTTTTGAACAACCACTGAGTCATCAACTTCTACTCCCAATCCTTTAATAGTGCTAACTACTTTGTCAACTCACAGAAGGGAGGCTGCAATGTCTTCACCTTCCTTCATCTTCAACTGTTCAAGCTTAGCTCTGAAAATTTGAAGCTTAGCTCCCTTTACCTTGGCATCTCCTTCATAAATATTTTGGATTTTATCCCAAAGATCCTTTTCACTATCACAATGCATCTTTGAAAAATACTAAATCAACTATACTGCTTAGAATAATACCTTTAGCCTTTGAGTTGTTTTGCTGAGTTTCTTTCCTTCTTTGTCAGTTGGGGGAGTGATTGGTGTTGTATACCCATCTACTACTGATTTCCAAACATCAAATCCCTGTTCCTGTAAAAAGGTTTTCATCCTTTTGTTCCAGAAGGTATAGT
This sequence comes from Picea abies, assembly GCA_900067695.1. Lineage (NCBI taxonomy): Eukaryota > Viridiplantae > Streptophyta > Pinopsida > Pinales > Pinaceae > Picea > Picea abies. The sequence goes on from CBVK0100043776.1 coordinate 23,037, forward strand.
TTTGACCATCAAACCTTGGTGCTCCAATATTAGCATATTCCATGATCTCCTTCTAGTGGTTAGACTGCTTCCTGAAGGACCTGCTCTAATACCAATTGTTGGAATTCTAAGAGGGGTGGGGGGGGAGAATCAGTATGAACCCAATTAGTACTTGTAATCATAATATAAAACCTCTAATGAATACTATGAGCATTCAAAATATCATCAACACCATAAAAATCACATAAACATAATACACCATGAATTTTACATGGAAACCCAATGCGGAAAAAACCACAGAATGATTTTCTTATTGATCAAAGTGTACATTCATTGGAAGCACCAACTTCCTATTTCTCCAGCTACAACCCCCTGTTTATAGGCTACAACCTGAAGGAATATCCAAATGCTTGATTTTATCCGGCTCTAACTGGAAGGAGGATACAACCCCCTTTCCTTGCCCCTTCCAACCGCCCTGAAATATAAGTGTAGACCAATCTGTCACTACCTTTGTCACTGATAACCTATTGTTTCTATTGTCTCTAATATTTTTGTTGATGCTATTGATATCAATATCTCATCAAGACTACAACCACATGCACCTCATACCAATATCCACAAGAGAATTCTCCAAATCAACTGCTTATGAATCACTAAGACATAAATTTTCCCGATTTCTTCAGAATTGATGCAGTGTCCCTACCTCAGCAGGGTCTGTTGACCTCCTGGTCTAGGATTGTTCTTCAAGCTCCATGGCTGAAATCTTTGAGCCATTTATCTGAATTCTCTTCTCCTTCTACTGGGTCAAACATCAGTGTCTACTCCTTCTCCTCATACTCTTTGATAGTCTTTGATGGTTGTCCTTTTCCTACGGTTGCATCTATAACACATGATCTAGCCTCAACTGGGTTGCTTGGTAGGAATACCTCAATTCCTCTAATGATCAGAATGCATTTCTAATCCTCCTTTTTCAGCACTCCTTGTTGATCTGAACTCATATCTAAGCTCATGAGACTCTCTGATAGTCTCATCTCTTCTCCCTTTCCCACCTGGAAATCTGGGATTCCTCTCCTACCATCCTAGCACTCTATGAGATCCTCTAATGATCCCATCTCATTGGCCACCTGGAAATCTGAATTGTTATTGCTTCTCCCCTGGAATTCTATGAGATCTCTCACTGATCTCATATCCTCCTCATCTCTGAGGTTTCTCCCAATATATGGCTCATAGATGTGAACCACTTCCTCTGCGTCACTGAGGTTTTCAGCATGCCTCAACCACCTCCTTACTATCTATTTCTATTTTCTAGCCAACAACTTTTGAACAGACCATTTTTCCTTCCTGTTCAGAGGCCATTCATACCTCCAATGTACCTTTGCCTCCTACTGCATATTCCATGCTATCTATTCCATCCTTGCTCTTATCTCAATGAGCTCCAGATCCATTTCTGGATTGCATTTTTGCTTGCATCCTTCTTTCTAACCACACTCATGGCCTTTAGTAGCCATTTTCACCTTCTACCTGCCCTCTTGGAAAGTCTGTTCTTCACTCTGCAACCGAGAGCATCTCCAACTTCTCCTACAACTCACCTGGTAATCAAATGTTTGTTGCCTACATGCAAACAGATCTCCACACACAGAGCATTTCACTCTATCTCTGTTTTCCTCTTCTGCCTGAAATATATAGATGAAATCATGCCCTTGATACTACTTGATGTAGTCAGACTGTCTTTTGCTTTCTTTCTCTCCATCTACCTACTCTCATTAATTACATTGAATTACATTCAATGGTTGTCTAATACGGATCAGATCTAGATCTTCAATGAACTAGAAGCCTTGGAGAGAAGGGTGATGGTGCAAAGCCAGCACATCCAACAGATCAACAAAGTCTATGCTGTCTATTTCCTCTTATGCTGCAGGCTTCAGTGCTGCAGTCATCTCCTGTTCAGATCCCTGGATGAAATCTTTGAGCCATTCCTCTAAATGCTATTCTCCTTCTATTGGGGAAAACATCAGTGTCTTCTCCTTCTCCTCATCCTCTTTGACACTCTCTGTTGGCTGTCCTTTTCCTGTGGTTGCATCTGTAACACATGCTCTGGCCTCAACTGGGCTGCTTGGTAGGAATACCTCAATTCCTCCAATGATCAAAATGTATTTATGGTCCTCCTCTGTAAGAACTCCTTGCTGATCCAAACTCATCTCTGAGCTCATGAGACTCTCGGATAGTCTCATCTCTTCTTGCTTGCCCACCTGGCAATCTGGGATTTTTCTCCTGCCATCTTGGTAGTCTATGAGATCCTCCAATGATCCCATCTCATTGCCCACTTGGCAATCTGAATTGTTATCATTGCCCCCCTGGTAGTCTATGAGATCTCTCACTGATCTCATCTCCTCCTCATCACTGAGGTTTCTCCCAATCTCTAGCTTACAGATGTGAACCACTTCCTTTGCGCCACTGAGGTTTTCAGCATGCCTCAACCACCTCCTTATTATTTGTTGTTGTGTTCTGGCCAATAAATTTTGAACATGCAATTTTTCCTTCTTGTTCAGAGGCCATTTGTACCTCTAGTGTACCTTTTCCTTCTGCTGCATATTCCATGCTAGATGTTCCATCTTTGCTCTTATCTCAATGAGCTCCAGATCCATTTCTGGATTGCATTTTTTCTTGTGGCCTTCATTTTGACCACGCTCATGGTGTTTAGTATCCATTTTCACCTTCTACTTGCCCTCCTGGCAAGTCTATTGTTCACTCTGCAAACAAGAGAATCTCTAGCTTCTCCTACAACTCACCTCGCTGTCAAATGTTTGCTGCCTACATGCAAACAGATCTCCACTCATAGATCATTTTACTCTGTCTCTGTTTTCCTCTTCCACCTGAAATCTACAGACAAAATCATGCCCTTGATACTACTTGATGTAGTCAGACTATCTTCTGCTTTCTCTGCCTCCCTCTTCCTGCTATCTACAGACAGGAAGTGGCTCTGATACCACTTGATGTAGTGCACCTACCTAGGTAGGGTCTGCTGACCTCCCGGTCTAGGATCATTCTTCAAAACTCCCTGAGATGGAATAGCTATTTGGTCCCTGCTAGAACCTCCACTAAACAATTCCACAGGTCCTCGCGAACTGAACCCACGCGAACAAACGCTAGGTGCAAGCTCCCTCTCCATGTGACCACTAGCTGTGACAACACTCCTACTTGAAAAAAGGTGCTACGTGAAATCTCAGAGTTTTGGGTGCTATCTCTTTTAGCTAAGCCCCTTCCTTTCACGTGACCATGGATTACGACCATGGGCCAAATCCCTTCATGAATTCACACTTCGAAGCTTTTGAGAGCTGCCTGCTCCCCTTTCCTGATTTCTGAATCGACGAGTTCTCTCGGTGGAACGCTAGCTCCTCTCGCTAGGCCCCTCTCTCCATACGACCTCGACCTATGACCTGGGGATTAACTACCAAGCACTTCGGGACTTCTCCTTTCACATATTTCAAGGGAAATCCACTTCCTTTCCTTTGAAGTCCAATATGTGAACTCCCTCCAAGACCAAATCTACAATCTATGCTGTCCCTTCAATCAACGACTGCGATCAAATCGCAAGTTCGCGTTTTGGGTATTTTCTGTGGGCCAAAAATGATACTCCTTATATTCATGAGTGTCAAATCAATGGCTCACAACTCCTTCTAATCTAATGATCTAGATCTTTTCTTACAAATCAGAAGTTCACATTTCAGGATTTCCGAAAACAGCTTCCTCCATTCTCCCAACTCCCAATTCCTGATTTCCCAATATCTCCTTCCCACGAAAGGAATCAACGGTCTATATCTCTCCTTACAACCAACGGATGATATCAAATCATGAACTTGGACCTCGCTAGTTCTCACTCTTTCCCTTGTAAATATTCTGATGTCTGAGTTCTCGAACTCTCAGATTTGTTTCCACCCATCTGCCAGACGATGGACAGTTCCGATGATTTCGAAACTTCGGAACTTCGCAAAGTCCACTCTTCTATGCACTTTTGAAGGGTTAAATCCTGTGTACTTATCTTGGGATCCAACAACTATTGGTCCACACACTCATATCCAATGGCTGGGATCTCCTCCTCTCCTACACGCTTGTTCCTCCTGTCTGGACTCTAATCTAGCGGTCCAGATTCTTCACAGTGCTCGATCCAACGACCACTGTCACTCCTCCTCCTGAGCTTGCACTTTCTTCCCTGACTTGGAAGAATTTCTAAGTGTCAAAGGTCTCAACCTTTGATCCTTCTGTGAGCCCTGATGAATTTGGGTCTCGTCTGCGTTTCTGGAAACGCTACCTCTCCAAAGATTTCCTCAATGTAATTTGACCTCGCCCTGGTGCACTGTATCTCCAGAGCTTAGGGACTTGGAATAAGTCCGACTCTTACATAGTCCTTGTGCTATCTCTTTTGATCTTGTCAAACTTTCTTATTCTTTAAGGGACTCGACCCTTCTACATCTTCCAAAAGACTTTCTAGTGCCCGCCTGACATGTTTTTCACTCGACCTCCTGAGCTTACAAACATGAAACAAATTATCTCTACGCGCACTCCTTGTGCTCAACTGGCCTTCAACCTTTGTCCTGCGGACTCGACTATCTATGGTCTCATCTTCACTTTTGAAAGTGTTATCTCTTCTACGCTTTTTGATTTACTTAGTCTCCTAAGAGTCTCGACCCTTCTATTTCCTTTCGAAGGAAAACTTCGTGCCCACCTAGAAACCTTCTACTCATGCACACCTTGCAGAGCTCTTTCATACAGAGTGTTCAGTAAATATGTGAGTGTCCCCTCCTTGACACTTCTCTTCTTACAGAACTTGAGGCAGATTTATCTTTGTGCACGCCTTACACTTGCTCGATGCCCAACTGACAGAGCTCTACAGAATCATCAACAATTATGTTTTATGTTATGTTCCTCCTTTGCACAGTATCCCTCAAAAGAATTCAGTAACTTTGAGTCTCCTCCCGAGTCTGCAAACTATCTTGGTGTGCCCTCCTAGCACGTTCTCCTCTAAACTCAATTCGAGATTCAGATGTGCACTCTTTGCGCTGGCTACAGAAATTCCAACGTTCTGTTGTGCACTCCTTGCATAGCCTAAAGAACCCAGAAACAATTCAAAAGCTCTCAAACAGATAGTGGATTCTATCTATCCATGTAGATGGAAACCTATCACATACATCTACAACATGTATTCATAAACACACAAAGACAACATTCAAAGAGAGGGTTGACACCTCTCCCCTCCTTGAATGCACTTGAATGTGTTGTCTAGCCGACACACTACTGAGGTGGGGTGATGCTCCTACATCATACTCCACTGTTGTGAAAAAATCATGAGCTCCTTCTCATGAGCTTCCCAACTCTGTTGAAATCCTCCTGGATCCCAAACTCTCTTCTGGAGCTATCCACCTGCTCCACTGTTGTGTTGTTGTTGCTGTTGTTGCTTCTTCTTCTTCCCTGCTACTATGGCAGGCTCTCCTCTATTCACCTTCCTCTTACTGACTACTTCTGCTGCTGACTTCAACATCAGTCACCTTATCTCCTCTATCACCACTATCTTGGTGTGTCCTCCTGGAACATTCTCCTCTGAACGCGATTCGAGATTCAGATGTGCACTCTTTATGCTGGCTAAAGAACTTCCAACGTTCTTTTGTGCACTCCTTGCACAACCTAAAGAACCCAGAAACAATTCAATAGCTCTCAAACAGATAGTGGATTATATCTATCCCTGCAGATGGAAACCTATCACATACATCTACAACATATCTTCATAAGAACACAAAGAAAACATTCAAAGAGAGGGTTGGTGCCTCTCCCCTCCTTGAATGTGTTGTCTAGCTGGTGCACTACTGAGGTGGAGTGATGCTCCTACATCATACTTCATTTCTGTGAAAAATTCATGAGCTCTTGCTCACGAGCTTCCCATATCTATTGAAATCCTCCTAGATCCCAAACTCTCTTCTGGAGCTGTCCACCTACTCCAATGTTGTGCTGCTACTACTTTTGTTGCTTATTCTTCTTCTTCCCTGCAGTTATGGCAAGATCTCCTCCATTCAGCTTCATCTTTCTTACTGCTTCTGCTGCTGACTTCAACATCAACCTCCTTATCTCCTCTATCACCTCTTCCAGCTGTTCTTTTGGCTGGCTCTTTGGCAGTCTTCTCTGTTGCACTTCCTCCTTGGAAATGGGTAGATCAACTCGATCCCCTCTACTTTTTTATTCTTCTGTGGCATTAGCTTGCCACTCTGCTACAAACTCCAATTCTACAATCCCATCACTAAGATGTTGCTCATCTTCTTTCTCTAACAGATTAGCTTCTATCAACTCCTCTTGTGTTGGTTCAATTCCATCTCCCTCCAGCTGCTCCTCTGGCTAGTATACTCCTCCATCTGTCTCCAACCTGATCTGTTGGATGTGCTAGATTTGCACTATCACCCTTCTCTCCAAGGATTCTAGTTCTTCATACAGATTAGCAAAGTCTATGTTGTTTTCTTCCTCTTCTACTGTAGGCTTCAGTGTTGTAGTCATCTCATGTTCAGATCCTTGGCTGAAATATTTGAGCCATTCCTCTGAATTCTCTTCTTCTTCTACTGGGGAAAACATCAGTGTCTACTCCTTCTCCTCATGCTCTTTAACATTCTCTATTAGTTGTCCTTTTCCCGCAGTTGCATCTGTAACACATGCTATGGACTCAACATAGTTGCTTGGTAGGAATACCTCAATTCCTCCAATGACCAGAATGCATTTCTGATCCTCCTCTGTCAACACTCCTTGATGATCCGAACACATCTCTAATCTCATGAGACTCTCAGATAGTCTCATCTCTTCTCCCTTGCCCACCTGGCAATCTGGGATTCCTCTCTTGCCATCCTGGCAGTATATGAGATCCTCCAATGATCCCATCTCATTTCCCACCCGACAATCTTAATTGTTATCGCTTCCCCCTTGGCAGTCTACGATATCTCTCATTGATCTCATCTCCTCCTCATCACTGAGGTTTCTCCCAATCTCTGGCTCACAGATGTGAACCACTTCCTCTGTGTCACTGAGGTTTTTCAGGATGCCTCAACCACCTCCTTACTATCTATTATTTTTTTCTGGCCAACAACTTTTGAACATGCCATTTTTCCTTCCTATTCAAAGGCCATTCATACCTCCAGTGTACCTTTGCCTCCTGCTGCATCTTCCATGCTAGTTGTTCCATCCTTGCTCTTATCTCAATGAGCTTGAGATCCATTTCTAGATTGCATTTTTTCTTGTGGCCTTCTTTCTGACCACGCTCATGGCCTTTAGTGGCCATTTTTACCTTCTACCTTCCCTCCTGGCAAGTTTGTTGTTCACTTTTCAACCGAGAGCATCTCTAGCTTCTCCTACAACTCACCTGGTTGTTGCCTATGTGCAAACAGATCTCCACTCACAGAGAATTTCACTTTGTCTCTATTTTCCTCTTCCACTTGAAATCTATAGATGAAATCATGCCCCTGATACTACTTGATGTAGTCAGAATTTTTTCTGCTTTCTCTGCCTCCCTCTACCTATTGTCTAAGGACAGAAAGTGGCTCTGATACCACAAGATGTAGTGCCCCTACCTCAACAGGGTCTGTTGACCTACCAGTCTAGGATTGTTCTTCAAACTCCATGAGATAGAATAACTCTTTGGTCCCTGCTGGAACCTTCACTAAAAAATTCCATAGTTCCTCATGAACTGCACCCATGCAAACAAATGCTAGGTGCAAGCTCCCTCTCAATGTTACCACTGGCTGTGACCACACACCTACTTGAAAAACGGTGCTACGTGAAATCTCAAAGTTTTGGGTGCTATATCTTATGGCTAAGCCCCTTCCTTTCATGTGACCATGGATTGCAACCGTGGGCCAGCTCTCTTTGTGACTTCATGCTTTGGAGATTTTGAGAGATGCCTACTCCCCTTTCCCGATTTCTGAATCAGCGAGTTCTCTTGGCGGAACGTTAGCTCCTCCCACTAGGCCCCTCTCTCCATATGACCTCGAGCTATAACTCGGGTCTTAAATACCAAGAAATTTGGGACTTTTCCTTTCACATCTCCCAAGCGAAATTCACTTCCTTTCCTCTAAAGTCTAATATGAAAACTCCCTCCAAGACCAAATCTATGGTCTACGCTCTCCCTTCAATCGACGACTGCGATCAAATTGTGAGTTCATGTTTCAGGTATTTGCTGTGGGCCAAACCCGATACTCTTGATATTCATGAGTGTCAAATCAATGGATCAAAAGTGAGATCGGAAGAGCGTCGTGTAGGGAAAGAGTGTAGATCTCG
>CBVK0100043777.1:569-31313 GCA_900067695.1 Picea abies
TAATTATTTTCTTTAAATTAATAATTGTCTCATTTCCCTCACCCACCTAGAGTTGCTCCTAAATTTACTCCTAGGTGTTTCTAGATTCCCTTAAAGGTTTAAATACATTCCGTAAAATGAAGTTGCTAATTTAGTTCAATTTAGAAGGTTCTTAATTTCAGATTCATTACTATGTTGACCTCGCTTTTTACCATAAGTTCCCCTCTTTCCCTTATTATGTTTCCTCCATTTCTTAATTTCCTAATTTTTTATTATTCTCTTCTTTCCCATTTTTATTAGAGCCAAAATGGCAGTTGTGCCATTTAATCTTTTCATTTTATTATTAATTAAATATCTTTTACACTTTCACATGTTAAAAAAAATTAAATTCTTCTTTACAATTTAAAACCATTGATTTTAATTAAATTATTACTCTCTTCATTTTACCCCAAAATTTTTATGAAGACTAAAACTATTACTTAAGTGGTTTTTTGATTAATTTTAAATTTTTTTTATAGGATATTTTTCTTAAGGTTAAACAAAATTTTACCCATATAGAAGTTTTAGACTTAGAACTTAGATTCTGAACTTGGCAACATTTCATTAGGGAAGTTGTTTAAGAATTTCTTAATGTCTTAAATGTCTTAGGGCCATTTGGGTTTGTTCCTTCATCATCATCAATGCGATGTGCCCTTTAGGACGCACCACATTCTCCAAGGGTGCCACTCGCCTCGTTTGTTTCTTTTGCGCTACGTGCCCTTCAAGATGCACCACATGCTCCAAGGGTGCCACTCACCTCTTTTGTTTTTTTTGCGCGACATGCCCTTCAGGATGCACCACATGCTCCAAGAGTGCCACTTGCCTCTTGACTAATTGGTAGACATCAATAACCCTTGGAGTCAACACTCTGCCAGGTGAAGTTGTGGGAGACTGAGGGCTTCTAAGGAATAAGGCCCCCACCTTATTGCGCACCCCTTAGAATCATCATGAGTGACTATCGCAGTCTTCCCTCACGACATCATGGGTCCTCTCGAACTAGGTAATCGTTAACCTATAGTTCGAGCCACGACGAGAGTGCTAGTAGGCTGTGGCAGGGTTGTTGTCCACACCTCTCCCTCAACCTCTTTGGTAGTCGTGTGTGTGGTCCCTTTACTCCATATATGAGTCTGGTCAGCAAGCTATCGTCAGCCTGCATCATCAACAATCGTGTGAGAACATGTCCACATCATATCATCTAATCCAATGTACTAAAATCAAAGTAAAAAATCAAACCCCAAGCACACTCCTTGATTCAATCTAGAGTCCAAGGGGTTTCGTCGATGCCTCTGCATCCTCAAGGTCCAAAACCCTGCACACTTAGTAAAACCAAGTCAATAACACCTATCTATGTCAAAGCAATAAAACATCATGTCATCTACCATAACACATCATAATCAAGGACAAATGTTTTAATATCATAATAGTTCGGATCACTTGCGAGAAAGTGTCCTCAAAGAATAAGTTTTCCCAGTGCGCCAAAGCGGGATGTTACACATCTATGGATGGAAGAGACACTCTCCTTCTTCTGACTCATCTGGTTCACCATGCTCGAGCTTGGTGGTAGCAACGGTGGCAGTAGGTTCAGTGACAATGATTTGTCTTCCCCTTTCTTGTTCTGACTTAAAGTTAGAACCCGCATCTAATTCAGAGGCTTTCACTTCGGCCACTAGCATCTGCTTTGAGCGGAAGTCAGCAGTGTTATTCTAAGGGCTCTTATGGAAGTCCCACCACTTCCTGGTATCTTTCTTTGTCTTTCTGGTTTCCTTCTTTTCTTGCGGCTTGGGATGGTTGTCCTGATACTGTCCATCTTTGCTCTGTCCTTTGTTCTATGGGTTGGGGCTGCCCTTTCCTGACTTTTGTTGTGAGGGGTTCCCTGACCCAAATTGTCCTGTCTTTTGTTTGAGCTTCTGCTCGATTTTGACGACATATCGGTAGGCCTCGCCCAAGGATGATATGTCCAGAAATTTCATTTTGGTCTGGATGTATCTATGTAGAGAACTGTGATACTTGAGCACTAGATTTCACTCTGAATCTTTGATACCTAGTTTTGTGCCCAAGGTATGGAAGATATTTGTGAAATTTGGCATTGCTTGGTCTCTTTCTTGTCGCAGTGTGGTCCATTTGGTATACAAGTCATCATAACTTCCAATAGGGTAGTATTGTTCCTTAATAACATCCCTAAAGGATTCCCAGGTGACCATGACTGTAAATAATGAGGGTTTCTCTGTTTCCTTTTCCTCACAGAAAGTTTTGCACCAATCTTTGACACGGGGAACGACTTTGAGGAACACAAAAGTAATCTTTTCTCTATTCGAAAAGTTATGGAGAAAAAAAATCCTTCTAAAAGATTTAACCATTTGTCTACAACATTTGCGTCTATCTGACCTTCAAATATAGGAATATCGAAGTTTATTTGTACCTTGAAGGGAGCGATGCCTCCTCTCGAAGAAGATGCGTCCCCTGTTGGTAGTCACCAAAGGATTTGCGCGAAATTATCCATCATCTTGTTCCTCTGTTGCATGAGGGCTTCTTCAATCAACAGTTTGAAAGGATCCCCTGTCCCTTCATCATTATTTTCTCCTTCCATGAGAGGTCACTTGGGTGTGCGAGATATTTTGTCCTCAAGAGAAACAAGCTCGAGGCCCAACTCTTTGTACTCCAACCTCGTTGGGGACATGCATTAAGACAACAATGAAAAGACCACTCTAATACCACTGAACCGGATTTTATGAGAAGAATGAAATGACTACAGATTATTATTAGATTCTTAACACAGAATAACAAAGATATAGTAAAAATGGTTTTCTATTCAGTAAGAAAATAAGATGAAACTGTAAAATGCTGCGGAAAACAAGCTTGTTGGAATGGTGGCGGCTTATCTCTGAGAAGAGATGTGATGGTTGCGCTCATTCGCAAGAATATGATTAGAATGAGGTGTCAAGGCCTTTTTTACAATAAACAGGAGTTTCAAAAACCCTAAACATCTGAAAACCTAACCCTGGGAGATGAAGCACTAAAAGTCATGTGGGCCCCATTTGGGTAAGTCAGTACATCAACTTCCCAGGGTCGTAACTTTTGCATACGATCTCTGTTTTAGGCGTATGATATCCCATTGGAAAGATCTGTTCGAGGAATACAATAGTTGCACAAAATTTCATATTTTGTGATCACAACATACCCCAAAAAAGATCGTTTAGGGCCTCAAAATGGCTTCGAAAGTTCTGGACCCAAAAAATTGCTAAAAATAGTAAATTATCAAAATTGTTAGAAAGTTGTTTTGAGCCAGGTGGGTGGCCACTGATATCCACCTCGATCATTTGCAAACAACTCTTCTGTTGTGATCTTGGGCACCTTCAATACTCCACCTCAAACACTATGTTCGAGACCTTTGCCATAAACAGATGAAGCCATCCAAGTAAGATCGACGCAAGCTCATATCCAGGAACCTTCTATGGATTCTTTGTGCTCTAATTTGATAAAAACATTTCCTTGACCTAATCCAATCACACCGGCCAAGTAAACATTCACCGCTCACCTTAAACCGATTTTTAATGGAGTTACAACTAGCCTTTAAGCATGCTTCACTACATGAAATATCATGGATAGAAAAACACGGGAAACAAACATGAACCTGAAAAACCCACCCCCTATCACCTAAGTCTACATCTAGACATTATTGGTGGGATACGAGGGGTGCTCATGCCTAAATGAGGTCTTACAACCATATGCCTAATTACATGCAAAATTTAATTTACAACTCCAAAAAAAAAAATGTTCACACTTACTAATTTACAACTCCAAAAAAAAAAAAATGTTCACACTTACTAATTTACAACTCCAAAGAAAAATAAATGTTCAGACGATAATTTTTACCATTACCGTCACAATGATTGCTTCTAGTTACCCAACACTTCTCTTGTGCATTACTTGACCACCATGCTCCATAGTGTGAAACCTTTGTTGATTAGAGGCACACCCAATTCAAGGAACCCACTCAATCCACCTCAATGCCAATGAGGTTCTCGCTTACAACTTATACACGTCCTCCAACATATTCTATGGACATGACATATTGGCCTCACATGAATACATGCATGACCCTACTATTCAGGCCCTTAATTCCCATGTAGTCCAGCTCACGTTGTCACACCGATGACTTCAACCGGTCCAAGGTTATGGCCGAGACATCAACGCCATGATGCTCACCATTGGATTTTGCAGGCCGCTCTTCCAATGCTCCATTTAACATCGCTTGACGGTGAACATTATTTCACATGATATATGGCAGCGCTTCATATCAAGTTCACGTCTCAAGCAATGAGACCTCGAAGCAAACTATTATTGTTTGCACAAAGAACAACCGAAATCCGCTAATCAATCATTAAATTCCACAATATTTAAATAAAAGAGAATTCTTAATACAAACATTTAATAAAAATACATTCATACCATAGGCATCATGTGCTATGACTACTCATATACGACGACTCTAGTTTCAACAATAGACTGGCGGCTCCTTCATCAACCTTTCTTCAATGATTAATGACAACTTTCCTTGTAGCGCAAATCCATGAATCTCTCACTCATGTTGTTGTCACTTTCCTTAGCGTCCTCTCTACGCATTTATTATTTTCTCCAGTCCCAGCCTTCCTAGTTTGCCTCCTCCGGTGGTTCATATTCTCATAAAAAAAATGACCGCCAATATTCACCCAGACACCCGAGAACTGGTAGGGTGTGTTGTGATCGATCATAAGTTCTGCAAGGACTTTTCCATGCCATTAATGGTCTGGAAGAAATATCTTGTGTTCAATTGCAACGGCATCACTGTGTATGATTCGAACGAAAACTTAATCTTCACAGTGGACAACTATCGCTCCAATCCCAAGAACGAAGCCTTTCTCATGGACGTTGCGGGACTGGCTCTCCTCACAATACGATGCAAGGTATACCATATCTCTCTATTGCGTTTCCATCCTTTGCACTTCTTGTAAAGTAGAAGAATAAAATCTCTGCAATGTTGGAAGGGCTAATGAATTGTATTATTGTATGTGAAACAAAGGATGAGTCTACGGAATGAATGGCAAGGTTTCTTGGGAGAATTCTAGGATGCTGTCACAAACAGATCTGCCATAAACAGATTTTCCATTTGTTGAGCACCTTTCCTCTATGCGAATATATCTGGGCATGCTTCCATAACCACAAATATACTCCACGCATCGACAACACGAGCCTTCAACTCCTTTCTCTCTTTCAACTGGCATCACCTCTTCCTTCATCATCAGGCCCTTGGATATCGACGTCGATGTTGCCCCAATTCTATGGGTCCTCAAATCCTCGTGGTGAATTCAAAAAATCGATAAAGCCTAGCCCATGTTCTTCTTCTTCAGCTTCCCAATGATGGAGACTCGGGAAATTCTCCTCTTTACCACCTGCAACCACTACCGACCTGCCTTTCTCCACAGCTTCATTGGATTTGGCCTTTGCTTCCATGTCGGTTTGCTCGGCCTCTGTTTCCCATGCATCCGGTCCCCACGGTTTCTCCATGAGGTCGCATAATCGAAAATCAAACAAATATACCCTTCACGTCGACACTCTTGAGGCACGAGATCTAGTTCTCCTTTCCTCCACGCATGAAGATCTTCAACAAGGTGCCAGTGATCTCTTGAATCCCCTTCTCTTCAAATGCCTTTAAGATAATCATATTTATACAATGTATCCTTCAATTATACAAAACTGAAAACATTAAATGTTACCCCTATCTTAGCTGAGTGGTTTCAACAAGAGGCAATAAATCTGTCTCAAAACTTGGTCAGCCAAACCACCTTATCCAAATAATTGTCACATTCCTAACAAGTACATGATTTTATTATTTCATTAAAATAATTTGTTTTGATGTTGTTAAAAAACTGTTAAATTATTAGATTTGAATGATTATTTATATCTAATTCCATTGTTCCAATAATTTACATTCAAAATTAAATTTTAAACAACAAAGTATAACTTTTAGATTCTTTTATAAAACTAGATATACAAAATGTAAATTGATATGTTATTTTATGATTCTAGATATGCCCCTCTAGATATACCCCTCTAAATCGAACCTGATATAATCAAGGGTTATATAGACTGGTTTAGATTAACATGAGTAACTCCTAAACTGTATTTCGTCTAATTATACCAGAAATATTCTTTAAACTATATTTGGACTAATTATATCAGAAATATTCTTTAATGATTAAGTGTTTGGAAATTCAATTTCATTTTTCTTAATCATACTATTGGAGTGCACGTAGAGTTTTATTCAATATCTAGAGGTTAGTTAAGAAAATATTTGAATTAATCGAAGCGAAATAATTTGATTTTGACTCGGTCATCATGTATTTATACATACATAACTAAAGAAAATACGGGGAAAGCTTTATATCATATTTTATTATACTTTACACAAAATATAATATCTTTAGTGACTTTGCTTATACTTAGATATATCCATGTATCATACATCTATTTGGGTTTTATAATTATTTAAGTTCATGCATTAATCACTTTTGTTATAGTTCAATGGGCGCACCTAGTTTTAATTAAAAGTGATGTGCTACAGTATGGATGACTTGTAATTTTATATTATGGTTTAATGAATTTTGATATTTTATCATTAGACGACCTGTAGTGCAATTGCTTCACATACACTTTTTTTATATAGAAATTTTAATATGGTGAGGAAATATGACAACACATTCTATTAGCAAAGTGAAACAGTCTAGTTAAAGTATTCAAATGATGCCATAAGTTCACATCCATTACAAAATGCTTTATTGGTCCAACATAACAACAACCAACCAATGTATATTTGGATCACATATGTTAATATTTTTTTTTTATGTTTTTTTAATCTTATTATAAATGTCACTCGACAATTTTATCTTTTGGAACAACAAATCTCTTATGTTAATTTTATCTTTTGGAACAACAAATATCCTATGTTTGTGAGTGGTTTTTGAATTCATTTATGATAACTTCATCCTAAGATATAATTATTCAAGAATGCATATATGTGTATTGTTTTACTTCTTGTCTCAATTTACTTTTGACATTTTGACAACTTACTGTTTGGATTCCATCTTATATGAGGGTGGGAAGGGGGCGCATTAATAGAGAAAATGT
Source organism: Picea abies (assembly GCA_900067695.1). Taxonomy (NCBI): domain Eukaryota; kingdom Viridiplantae; phylum Streptophyta; class Pinopsida; order Pinales; family Pinaceae; genus Picea; species Picea abies. The sequence continues at coordinate 7,752 of CBVK0100043777.1, forward strand.
ACTATTATAATATATTTTCTCTATTAATGCTCCGCTCCCACCCTCATTAAGAAACCTATAAATATTCTTTTTTAAGCCTTGCCAAAACCCATGCATCTATTTTACTAGTACCATTCCAATATCTAAATTTATCTTACATGATGCTTCTAACAATCACCTCATTAGTAATCACTCCCGACTTCCTTTTTGAAAGAAGTATTCCCATTTTATCCCAAGCATCCATTCTCATCAATCCATGAGTTGCTACTCATGCCCCATGCTTTCATCCCAAGTCTCACACCCCTATTGAAAGAATTATTCTGATTTTTATCCCAAGCATCCATTGTCATCAATCCATGAGCCCCTACTCATACTCCAAGCTTGCATCCCAAGTTTCCCACCACTATATCCTATTATACACCCTTAGTGTTTAGTTCATTGACCTTGTCAACATACTAGCAAAATATTTCATGTCATAAAAAATGTACAATACAAACCCCTCCCTCCAACCCTCATTAGAATCACTACCCCAACACATACTATTTTTTTTCTATAAAAGTCGCTAGAGTACTACAATCTAGTGAAAATTTTCCAACCAATTTCTCTTCTTAAATAGTTCAATGAGAACATAGTAATTCCTCAATTCCATCTTAAGAATGCACTAGAAGGAATGATGAATTAATAGATGAAGTATAAAGTGCATGACATTAGTAGTATGAGATACTAGTAAGACACCATATTTAAGAGACGAGTGCTCTTCTACCTCTATCATTATCATCATTAAATGCCTAATAAGAATCCCATAAAAGAAAAACCCATGTAAATATCCCAAGGGTAATGTACAATACTACCTTATTACTATCACATGTTTATGTTTATGTTTATTATTGGCATTCTTAAAGAGTTATTAACAATTTTATATTTATTAAGAATTATAAGATTTTTGATAATAATTTTTCATTATTAAAAATAATTGGATAATATTAATTTAGGATAGATTTTAACAATTAATATTGATTTTTAATTAATACAAATAATTGTATTCAACCAATAAAAAAATATTAATATTAATAATTATTTGATAATTAATAGTAATTAAAAATATTTTTTGAAATATTATAATTAATACTAATTACTATAATTAATAATCACCCCAAGTTCATTGTTGAAAGAATTATTCTCATTATTATCCCAAGCATCCCTTCTTATCAATCCATGAGACACTACTCATACCCTGTTCTTGCATCCCAAGTGTCCCACCACTATAGCCTATTGCGCACTCTTAGTGTTTAGTTCATGGAACCTGTCAACATACTCAACAAAAATTTCATGCCACAAAAAAAGGTAAGATGCAAATCCCTACCTCTAACCCTCATCATAAACACAACCCCAACACATACTATTTTTTTTACATAAAAGTCCCTAGTGTACTACAATCTCATGCAAATTTTCCAACCACGTGCTCTTCTTAGATAGTTCAATGAGAACATAGTAATTCCTCAATTCCATCCTCAGAATGCACTAGAAGGATTGATGAATTAATAGATAAAGCATAAATCGCACAACACTAATAGTATGAGATATATGTAATATACCATATTTGAGGAACCAATGATCTTCTACCTCTATCATTATCATCATTAAATTCCAAATAGCAATCCCATAAAAGAAAAACCCATTATCATCATTGACGTGAAACTCTGTGTGTGAAATTTGTATATTACCTTTTAGAACCATTGTTTCAAGCTTATCCATTTCTAATTATTCTTCATCATAATCACCATCCCACATGATTGGGCCATCTATTTTTATATTTGAGGAATCCATGCAATATTTCAGGAAAACTATTCTTTAACAATATTCTCTTCAGCCATGCACCCTTCAAAACATGCAGATTACCTTACAAACCCCTTAATTTATTTCATGAACCTCTCTAGGAAAATAATCTGTATGGAAATCACCACACCATATATTGAATTTCTTCAACCAAATGTATTAAAGTATGGCCCTATATATCCATAAAACTAGTGGCAACTCTTTCTAAAAAATACAAAGAATTTATGCTATTTCATACTTGTCACATGTATATGTTTATATGTGATCCACTTGAAGTCATTATGACATTAGTTACTTTTCAATAATTTCATAAAATTTGACACAACACTACTTATTATTTTTACATATGTACTCATTGAAGATAAATTTATAGTCTAAATAAAAAAAATTAAGAAAACAATATTACAAATGTATATAGTCATTCAATAACATAATGAACATATTGTGTTACACTATTACATACATATCTATCTATTAATGGACACATTTTGTTATACTATTACATACATATCTATCTATCAATGGATAGATATGTTTAACACATTCATCCTCAAATTAGTTCAAATATTGTCATAATGTTTTAAGGTTTTAATTAAGGATTCTATATTAATTTAGATCATAACCAAATTGATAATATGTACCTTTAATAAATTTTGTTGATCATGTGTCTTGAGACCCATCGAATGACCATCAACAATAAATTATTTTATCTAAGAACAATATGCCTTTTTTATTGTTCTAACTGTATAAATCACTTTCTTCACAAGCTTTAATTCATCCATAAATATCCATGGTGCAACAAGATAATTGTTTTCGCCATATACAATTGTCATATTTTTTTTCTTGTATATACTATTTTTCTTTGACATGGGCAATTATCTTCTAGATGAATTTGTATTTTTTTTAGTGGAAAAAATATGTTTCCAAATAGAATCTAAGACATTCTTGAACACATGAATTGGATCAAATGAATCCACCACTTTAAGTTCATTCCAACATGGGAGATCATAAAATTTGCAAGTCTTTTTAATTCCTTTTGGGATGAAATCAAGAGGAATTTTGAGTTTATCTATATCATGATCGATATCAAATAGGTTTCCTTTGAAAATACTCTCCTAGACTGATTAAATAAAATATTTTATATTATTTAACCAATTTGATTAAATCATCCTATGAGAAGGGGGTATTACCTCAATCTATTCATTACAATATATCTCCATTTGAAGAAAAAACCAATTTTTCTACCAAAAGGTCTTGTATCCTTCATAGGCATAGTTGAGAAAAAATTTAGAGTACCTTGAACAAATTTCCTCACCATGGCATGGATAAGAGAATAATCCTTTTGAAATTATTATTTAATTACAAAATCAATACATCAATTGTTGATGAACCCCAATGAAAAATAATTATTAAAATGATTTAAGATATTCCAAAAGAAAGGTTAATATACCTAAGCATACTCCACTCCTTTGAAAGTCATGAATTTTTGAAAAAATCACCTCATGCATGTTATGAAACAAATACTTAATATTTCATAATAAATTGTACTACACAATATGTACACCAAATTTGATTATCGAGCACAATCCAAGATAGCTTAAGCATATGAATTACAAAATAACTACTTAAATAATAAGAGAACTTCCTCCAAATATGCCAATGAATTCATGAATCCCCATTCACATGTCCCTCAATAATGACTACATGATTGACATGTCAAGGTTTATTAACTCCACATCTTAAAGAATGTTTATTGATGTGAATCATACATAAATACATTGAGAAGTGACCTTTGGTTTCATCCTACAAGACGTCAAATGGCTCTTCCTGTTGACCTATGACTCTTCATATTTCTCCTATATTAATACCAATAATATTTAAACAATATCATAATTTCAAGGATTAGGTACATAATATTCCCCTCCTGAATCCAAAGGAGTGCTTGTAATTCCAAGCATCCTTTTGAATTGTTTAAACTTTTATCTTTCGAGCACTTCGGTGAAGATGTATATAATTTTCTCACTTGTGGAACAATGTAGCAACTGAATCATTTTGGCCTCTACACGATGTCGAATAAAATGATCCTTCATGTTTATTTTCTTTTCTTGATTAGAGTATTTAGAATTCTTGCACAAAATGATTAAAAAGGTGTTATCAATTAAGAGTGGAGTATCATTCAATTGTTTCTCTTGCAAGTCCTATGGTATCTTCTTGAGACACACAATATCCTTTATTGGCATTGCAACAACCAAATATTCTTCCTTTGTAATGGAATATGTTAAAATAAACTATTTGCATGATCTCCAAGAGATAGTTATTGATCCAAGGCTCATGAGGCATCTTGATGTAGGCAATTCACTCTCCTTACCCCCATAAAATTACGAATCTCATGTCCAACTAATTTGAATTACTCCACCTAAGAGTATTTGAGCCCAAACTCTAAGGCCCCTTCAAGTACCTTAGAACTCTCTTTGCCACACATCAATGTTATTCATAAGGATTTTGCATTAACCTATAAATAATCCCAACTACAATTGAAATATTTGTTTTGGTACTAGTAAGGTAGATAAGACTCCTATAATGTACCTGAAATTTACAATAATTCTTTTTTTTGTCTTAGGAACATTAAATCTTCTTTCTCTGCGAACAACTTATTCTAGAAGACTTATAGTTAATATAAGTAGGTAATTACCATCGTTGTTAACTTCTGCAAGGTTTATATTTTCTAGTTGTCAAAACGATGAATTATCATCTCAAAAGATTCTAATTCGAACTTACTTCATACCACACAAACATTCTATACAGAAGGGAAAGGGTGATTTTTCTATACCCTAACCTCTCGGATTTCAAGCATATCTACAATGATTAACCTTTTGCATCTTAAACATTGGCTTTTATAAACCTTCAACCCTACTAGTATTATAATCCATTTATATATGTGTTGCATTATACATAGGACTCTTAGTCCTATACTCCTTTCTAAGTATAGATTCCCATGTTAGCGCCCATGAGCAACCCCATTCGACATTACGAAATAAATATCTATACAGAATAGACCATGCACAAGTCATAAAGGATCAAAAGCATACACCCTTAGTGAGGATGTTACAGGCCTAACATGTGGTGATTAGAAGTTACTTTGAATGGTTGAACAAAAGCCTTGTGAGCATTGGTTGTGATTAAAACTGTCGAATATTATCATGATAGTGTTTTTTTTTTTAAAAGCCCATCAATAACAAACTGTTATTCATGCCTTAATGGAATGATAAAAAATAGATTTGAAATCTTGTGTATCATGTCTTAAAGGATATGTCCTTTCCTAGCAATAACTTAGTATGAATGCAGAAGGGTTTTTTCAGTCATGAGTTAAAATCTATGTACAGTCCCTTAGTGGAGACCCTGCGAGAGGTAATCCCAAGGTTATCAATAGACCCCGTGTCCAATACAATTGTTCCATCTCCTCTCTGTCACATGGACACATGCAATCTTCGTACTTCCACTATTACTCTGCATAGTAAGGGTTTATAAGATTATTGTGAGTCTTTTGTGTGATGCTTCAGAGTTAACTATTTGTTTTTTCCTCGGCGAGGGAGGTCGACGACCTTGGGAACTTTACCTAGTGAAGGGCATGCAAGGCTAAATGACTGCCTAGTAAGTCCAGGACATGCTTATGATTTTAGTAGTCAGGAAACCTTTGGGGTTTTATCATAGTGAAAAATAACTCTCCAACTATTAATCTTTACAATTTCTAGTGAAGGTTCTCCCCTCCATTATTCTTTAACTCACTGGACTATTTCCTCTGGTCATGGATAGATATACATTGGTGATGTCCTGCATCTTACCTCATTGGGTAGTCACTCATTTTTCTAGAGGCCATTAACCTATGAAGTCTCTTACACAGGTGGTTCTCGGTTTCTTTTTATTTGGGACTAACTCCCAAGGTATTTAGGGTTCTCTCAAACAACAATTACCCTCCGTCATTTTCTTTATTTGTGTAACCTGGTATTTATTTTTTCGTGGAATACCTATCATTAAAAAATGAGTGAAGAAAGCCTATTACAGAGACCAAAAAAGAAAGGCTCGATGTTGAGTATTTTTTTACATGAGTGAATGCTACAGTTCTCTGGAAAGACCCATATCCTTTTCGCGAGAGTTTTCATCAGGGAAAGGTCTCAACTCTCATTATTTAAACTTACTCTTTAGTTGGGTTGACCCTTACCGTGCTCGATGTAGAAAATATAGGTTGTATCCTTTCCTTGTTTACTTTGTTCGGTCTAGTTTTAAGTCTGTAAGTTATTGACTTCTTGGCTTACTCTGGAGACCTGGCATTCTCGAAATTAAAGTCGTGAAGTTTCAAACACATTCCTGTAGTCGTGGTAAGAGTTTTATTTATTATTGTATAGGGTTTTTGGTTTGAACTTAAAATTTCTCTGTTTAGCCTAATCACGCATGTACATGCATAGATACAAGTTCTAAGTTTCCCTTGTACAATATTACTCCAGAACTTCATAACTCTTAAAGGATTTATGTTTATTCTCCATTTAGAATCTGATGGTTATTTCGTTGTGTTCTTGTTTTATTCTTGGCTAGTGAACTGTAATTTCTATTTTCTTCTGATTGCGAAAGCACCATATTGTGGCATCATCCATGACCTGAATTCGTATGTTTTTTTTTGTGAAATATGTTTTATTCTGTGCATCCTTGAAAAAATTTTGGTTGAAAAAGATTCGTTTATTTTCCTACTATAATTCATGGTTAAATATTTGGTTACTGTGATCTAATGATGGGACTCATGTTTGCTGCGAGGGTACCCATCAGGCCAACCTTCATTTTCCTTTCCCCCTTTGGGTCTGTAGATGATTTCTTTGACAACATATATGGACAAACAACAGGCCCAAATCACAAGTGAAGTTATAATTTACGTTTGTGATATTTCTTTGGCATAGAATTTATCCTGGTAATTATTCTATGTTCAACATTTGAATTTTATTCACTTATAATCTGATATTAATTAACATTTCTTAGTTTCCCTACAGGGTTTTTAATCATCCGAAGTCTCTAGATTCCAAAGCTGTGCCTTGGGAAAAAGGTGTCCGGGTTCCAATCTTACAACGTTTAAAAAAAAAAAAAAATGACTCCATGTTCTATCATAAAGATTCGGTTCTTCCCTAGAATACAATTATCGTGGAAAAAATTTCTTATAGCACACTAATATAAACAATCGATTATTGGTATATTCAGTATCTATAGAAAAGATGAAGGGGAAACCCCAATTGAATAATATTCCACTATTTAGAGTTAAAAAGGTAGTAATGCATAGAGTTGAAGACACATTTGAATATTGGTCCGTCTCTGGAATGTGTAATAATTTTAGGTTTTTGAGTTACAATACTTTTACTCCTGCGCTATTGTAATGAAAACATGACAATAACTGATTTTGTCCAAGCCTATGGATATAGAGATTATCTATTTTTCTTATTAATCATATCAATATTCTGGTTAACTCTAAAAAGTCTCTGCACTATGAATTTGTATAAATTTAATAGAAACTTCCTCTATGGTTTACTATTAAATAACTAAATTGTACATTGTCATTTTCATAGTCTTAATAATGGAAGACTTGATTGGATTTATCTTGTGTCCAAGCCTTGATAATCTTGTTGTATGGATTAAATTAGATGTTGAGTAGTCCTGAAATCCTGTATGAACAACTTACACACACACACACACACACATATAATGTATATTCAAACTAAGTTTTGTTTGGGCAATTGCACTATTTGATACTCTTGACTAATTAATACATCTCTGCATATTTATCTACATCAATGTAGGCATATATTTGTATTTAAATATCAAGTTCAATTCCAGAACTTCATTTCGTGTTTATGCAGTCTAACTATTATCCCTTAAGTTGATTACCTATACATACATAATCCCAAGTATGTGATGCTAGAAGTAATACAATATTGGTTCCATATAACTTAGATGCATCTTCCAATATATTTACATAATTTAGTTCCATTCACAACTAAGATACACAAGAATTTTACTCAACGCATACAATTAAACTGTAAGGGCTTATACTACAATTTATTCCATTTCACTAGTAATCTAATAAACAAAACAATTCATCCAAAATTAAACAAATGTATTCTATCAACCATTAATTCAAATAACATTCGATCAAAGAAAGAGTAAATGGAAATATTTGAGCAAGTTATCGAACAACAGATTGAACAATCAAGTTCCTCCCAACCTTAGAATAGAACATTCAATCTATTTTCTTCGTTCACCCCCTAGCCTGACCATGAATCCATGAGGACGAACTCCAAAACTCCTTCTTTAGTTTTCATAAAAAGATCCTCCTTGCCTCACACTCAGAAAACAATGTTCATAACAACAAGTGATATTTTTTTTCCCTTTGCATACTAGACAATGTCCTGCCTCCTCTCATATGCTATATATGCCAAAAGCATTTGTGCCTAGGTCTTTTCCCTTTGGGAATTTTCACAGCTTTCCAAATATCTCATTTTCAAGGGCTGATAATGACCAAGTTCCTCATTTTCCACTTGTAACATTCATTCCTGAGGTAGTTCCAACATGTTCCCCACTCATGGAGTCATGGTCAACTAATTTCAAACTCGTTGTTCCATTTGTCCATCAGTAATAAGTATAAAAAATATATGTTTCTTACAAGTGTCATAGTTAAAGAGTTGGTTGGAACAAATAAAATCTTTTCCCAACAATCATAATCATAATTTACAATTAACTAAATTCAAAATTTGGAATTTCCAAAAATGACAATAATTTTCCAATTTCGAATTTACCAAAAACGTAAATAATTTCCTAAGTATTTTCAGACTTAATAATTTGTCTTTTGGGGATTTTACACCCTTCCCCCCTTCAGTACAACACTGTCCTTAGTGTTCTCCCCTTTGTTAGAACAAGGTTGGATGATATTTTTGTAAATCTCCCTCCAACTCCCAAGTGGCCTCCTCAGGACTAAAGTGATTCCATTTCACTTTTACCTAGGCGACGAATCTGTTCCGTAGTGATATTTCTCTCATGTCCAGAATGCATAGAGGTTCTTCTTGGAACTCACCTTCTGGTTCCACTTGCACCAAGTTCCAATCAATCATATGAGTAGGATCATGAACATAATTCTTTAACAAAGAAACATGAAATACATTATGAATTTTCATATTTGCAGGAAGTGCAAGTTGATATGCCACGAGTCCAATTCAAGCTAAGATCTCGAAAGGACCACAAAACCTAGGCACAAACTTGGAACAATTTCCTAGCTTTAGTGAACTTCTTCTGGCTTTGACTTTTAAATAAACGCGGTCTCCCACTTGGAATTCTTGGTGTCTTCTTTTCAGGTCCGCGTAACTTTTTTGTCTGTCCTGTGGTTCTTTTAAATTCTATTGTACTTTTCTTACTGTACTCTCCATTTCTTGGAGCATTTCTAGACCCACCATGAGTTTGTCAACTGGGTTATCCTAGCTAATTGAAGTCATACACTTTATGTCATACAATACTTCGAAGGGAATCATCTTAGTTGATGTCTGGTAACCATTGTTGTACGAAAATTCCACCAAGTGCAAGTAATATTCCCACTTACTTGGTTTCATCCTTATGTACATTTGTAACACATCTTCCACGATTTGGTTTGTTCGTTCAGTCTGCCCATTCGTTTGTGTATGGTAGCTTGTGTTAAAATTTAAGTTATTATTTAACCCCGCAAACAATTATTTCCAAAATGTAGATGTGAATTTCACATCTCTATCTGAAATAACCATTTCAGGAATAACATGCAGTCTAAAAATTTATTTCATGAATATTTCAGCAATGTTAATAGCATTAAAAGTAGACTTTATAGGAATAAATTGTGCAGACTTACTAATATTATCGATTACTACCATAATTGAATCATTATATTTTAGAGTTCTAGGCAAACCTGTAATAAAATTCAGTATATAGTCTCTCATTTCCATTCTGGCATAGGTAGCAGCTGCAACAAGTCAGTTGGATGCTAGTGTTCAACTTTCACCTGTTGACAATATTGGCACTTAGATAAGTATTATGTTGTTTCACCCTTCATATTAGGCCAATAAAATAACTTCCTTAGTGTTGTCACTGTTTTCTGGTATCCTAGATGACCAGAATATTGTTTCTTGTGTACTTCGTCTAAAATTGTTAACTTTAATTCAACAGAATCTGGTATGTATAATCTACTTTTAAATCTTAGTAGACCATTTCTATCTAAACTTAGATCTGTTCTTTCTAAATTTTTTGCATTATTTCGTAAATCTTCCACCGTTTTAGTGTAATTTTAATCATTATTACTTGTATCCTTTATCCTCTGCTCAAGATTTCTTCATCCCTACTAACATTCATTTCAAACAACCAATGAGTTATTCTACTTAAGGCATCAACCACCTTATTTTCCTTCCCCTTGATGTGTCTTACGTCAAAGTCAAATTCGCTCAATAAGGACAACCATATTGCTTGCCTTTCATTACGGTCTGGTTGACTAAACAAAAATTTCACACCACTGTTATTAGTCACTAACAAAAATTTTCTACCCATTATATAATGTCACCACATCTTTAAAGCGTGTATTACAATTGCTAACTCTAATTCATGAGTGAAATAGTTTTGTTCGTTCTCCTTTAGTTTTCAAGACTCATAACAAATCAAATGCCCTTCTTGAGTTAGGACACCACCCAGATCTTCTTTACTCACATCCACACAGACTGTGAAGTCTTTGTCTGTATCTTCTACCTTTAAAATGGGTGTGGTTGTTAACAATTTCTTTAACTTATTAAAACTATCCTGACATTTCTGCGACCAATCAAACTTGTTTCCTTTCTTTTGTAATGATGTGATAGGGTATGACATCTTGGAGAACCCCTCTAAAAATATGTGGTAATATATGATGATTCCCATGAATGATCGGATGTTCGCTACATCCTTAGGGATCGACCATTCCATGATGACTCTTATTTTCTCAGGATCGACTGCAATACCTTCTTCAGATATTACATGTCCTGGGTACTGTATTTTGTTTTGATAAAAGTCACACTTGTCGAATTTAGCATACAATTTTTGTTTTATTAAAGTTTGTAGTACTATCCTTAGATGTTATTCATGTTCTTCTTATGTTTTAAAATACACTAGGATATCGTCAATAAATACCAAAACAAACTTATCCAAGTACTGAATGGAAATGTTGTTCATTAAACACATAAATGTTGTTGGCACGTTAGTGAGACCAAACAGTATAACAACAAATTTGTAATGGCCATATCTCGTTTTGAATGTTTTTTTACTTATGTCTTCATCTTTTATTCTAACCTAGTGATAACTAGATCTTAAATCCAATTTAGAAAAAATCTTTGCTCCACCTACTTGATCAAACAGATCATTGATCCTAGGTAAGTGGTATTTGTTCTTAACTCCCATTTTGTTTAATTGTCTGTAGTCATAATCTTCGAGTTCCTTATTTCTTTTTAACAAAAAGTGTTGGTTCTCCATAAGGTGAGACACTTGGCTGGATGTATTCCTTGTTCAACAGTTCTTGTAGTTGAATATTTAATTCTATTAGTTTGGGTAAACTCATTTGGTAGGGTGTCGTAGATATAGGAGTTAAACAAGGCAGCAGATCGATAGAAAAGTCTATCTCTCTCCTTGGGGGAAATTCAGGTATCTCATCAACAAACACATCTCTAAAATCATCCAAGATGAAAAAATCCTCTAATCTTGGTTTATTTTCTTTTTCCAGTAGATTTTTCAGTTGGATAGCATAAATATGACAACCTTTTCTCATGCACTTCTTAAATTGCATTGCTAAAATATGCCTATCTGAGACTGATTTTTGTATGCCTTGTATTGGTGTCATTTTCATCTTTATACTTGAGTGATTTTTCATAACAATAAAAAACTTCTTTATGCCTTTCTAACCAGTCCATTCCGATAATTATATCATAAGACCCTAACGGTAGAATATTGATATTTATCTTTTTGTTTTGATCACCTAAACTGAGCTCATAGTCAAAAATAAAATCATCTACTTTTCTTTTTGTTCCTATTGCTAGTTGTACTAGCCAAGATTTTGCATATCTTGTTTTATTAAGTTTATTTGAATCCACTACACAAGGAGTGACAGAACGCAACGTAGCTTCTGGATCAATTAAAATAGAAATATGATTATTGTTGATTTTACCTTCAATTTCCACTACAATGGACTAGTGATCAACTTGTTGATCATCCACGACTGCAATGATCCGATGTAAAATCCTTCCCACATATCCCACTGTAGAGAGTTCTTGTAGGTTGTGAACCATAGTCCTAGCTATTGAAGTCAAACGTGCATGGTTCCTCCTTAAGTGATGTTCTCCACATTCCAAAGATTTTAACGGTTCTCTGGCATTGTCTCTAAACTTATTTTCTTCCAGATTGACTAGTTTACCACTTCCTTGGGTGTTTTGGTTATTGGCATGAAAACATTTCCTTATAAAACTCTTTGTTGTGTTCTAGAAAGGGGATGGTTGATATCCCTTCTTTCGCTGATTCATTCAATCTTGTTTCTTTTCTTTCCAAGCCTTGGGAAGTTCCGACCACTATTTGCATTGGTCGTAACACATTCGGGCCTTCCTGAAAACTTCACTTAAGGACTTGGAGTTGTCGAATTTGATTCTATCCTTATAGGATTGTGTTAAACAGCTTAGGAACTACTGGATTTTTACTTTGTCCTCTCGGATATAAGGAAATAACCTTAATAATTCCAGGAATTTGTTTATCAGATCATCCATAGCCATTTGACCAAGTAATAGCTCATAAAACTCTTTAGTTTTTATTTCATAGTAAATTTCAGATAAATATTGTTTCATAAAGTATTTCTTCAAATCCAACCACTCCATTTGTTTTTCCTTCGGTCCCTTGGCCAACTTCAGGTCCTGCCACCATATACTAGCTTTTCCTTTCAAGTTATAAATGATCATTCTGACCTTCATATTGTTGGAATAGTTGTAGATTTGGAAATACTTTTTTATGTCCAATAACCATGCTTCAGACTCCTCCCCTATTCCGTATTCCCCATCAAAGGTGGACGGTTTGATTTTCTTAAACTCTCCCTCCAGGTGATCCACATGTTTCCTTTTTCTTCCTGTGTTTATTTTATCTTCTGTTAATAATGTACCTTCAAAATAGATGTCCCCTTTTTCTCCTTCAGGAACATAATTTTTGGAGGCCCTTTCACTAATCTCTTATTCCTCATTATTTTCCTTTGGGATCTTCTTTGTTAATATGCTACGCAAAAATACTTCATTTATTTCGTGTTGTTCTTGTTGTGCCTTTTTTAGTTTCTCATTGTCTGCTTTGAAAACTTGCAGTTCCACAATGAGATTTATCATAGTTTCTAGAACCTCGATAGGTGAAATTCCATCATTGTTCTGTCTTTGTTCTTCAGGAGGTATTTTCTCAACATTCTCCTTGAGTCTAATCTCTTCTTCATTCTGTGCTGCCATGATCACAAAAGAAATAATTTTTTTTGTTTGTAACTGTAATTGTTTTGTTAGTTGTTCATAAAATAGAAAATGTTTGCTCAGCAATTATTTTTGGCCTTGTTTAAGGTCCAAGTGTTGTAACCTTTGCTCTGATACCATATGTAATGTACTCCAAATTTACATTAATTGTTTTTTTGTCTTAGGAACATTAAATCTTCTTTATCACTAAACAAATTATTCTGGAAGACTTATAGTTAATATTAGTAGGTAATTACTGTCGTTGTTAACTTCTGTTAGGTTTATATTTTCTAGTTGTCAAAACGTTGAATTGTCATCTCAAAATATTTTGATTCGAACTCACTTCATACCGCACGTATATTCTATACAGAAGGGCAAGGGTGCTTTTTCTATACCCTAAACTCTCATATTTCAAGCATATCTACAATGATTAACCTTTTGCATATTAAACATTGGCTTTTATAAACCTTCAACCCTACTAGTATTATAATCCTTTCATATATGTGTGGCATTATACATAGGATTCTCAGTGCTATACTTCTTTCTAAGCATAGATTCCCATGTTAGTGCACATGAGCAACCCCATTCGACATTACGAAAAAAATATTTCTACATAATAGACCATGTGCAATTCATAAAGGATCGAAATAATAAAACCTTAGTGAGGAGGTTATAGGCATAACATACGGTGATTATACGTTACTTTGAATGGTAAAAAAAAATCCTTGTTATCGCTGGTCGTGATGAAAATTGTCGAATATTATAATCATAGTTTTTTTTTTTTTTTAAATCCCTTCAATAACGAACTATTAGTCATGCCTTAATCAAATGATAAAAACTAGATTTGAAATCTTATGTATCATGTATTAAAGGAGCTTTCCTTTCTTCACAATAACTTATTATGAATGAGGAAGGTTTTTTTTAGTTGTGAGTTAAAATCTATGTACAATCCCTTAATGGAGACCTTGTGAGAGGTAAATCCCAAGGTTATCACTAGACCCCTTGTCCAATACAATTGTGCCATCTCCACTCCGTCACATGGCCAAATGCAGTCTTCATACTTCCACTATTACTCTGCACAGTAAGGGTTTACAAGACTATTGTGAGTCTTTTACGTGATGCTTCAGAGTTAAATCTATGTTTTTTCCTTAGCGAGGGAGGTCAGCGACCTAGGGAAATTTACCTGGTGGAAGGCATACAAGGATACATGACTTCCTGGTAAGTGCATGACATTCTTATGATTTTAGTAGTCGGGAAACCTTTGGGGTTTTGTCATAGTGAAAAATAACTATGCAACTATTAATCTTTACGATTTCTGATGAAGGTTCTCCCCACCATTATTCTTTAACTCACTGGACTATTTCCTCTGGTCATGGATATATAAACATTGGTGATGTCGTACATCTTCCTTCAATAGGTAGTCACTCGCTTTTGCAGAGGCCATTAACCTATGAAGTTTCTTACAGAGGTGGTTATCGGTTTCTTTTGATTTGGGACTAACCCCTAATGTATTTAGGGTTCTGTCAAACAAAAATTACCCTCCGTCATTTTCTTTGTTTGTGTAACCTGGTATTTATTTGTTTGCAGCATACCTATTGTAACAACACCAGTGACAAAACCCTATTACAATGACCTCAAAAAATAGGCTCGGTGCTAAGTGTTTTTGTACATGAGCGAATTCTACATTTCTCTTGCAAAACCCATATCCTTTTCGTGGGATTTTCCATCAAGGCAATGTCTCCACTCTCATTATTTAAACTTACTCTTTAACTGGTTTGACCCTTATCATGTTTGTTGTAGAAAAGATAGTTTTTATCCTTTCCTTGTTTACTTAGTTCGTTCTAATTTTAAGTCTATAAGTTATCGACTTCTTGGCTTACTGTGGAGACCTAGCATTCTCAGAATTAAATTTGTGAAATCGCAACCACATTCCTGTAGTTGTGGTAAGAGTTTTCTTTATTATTGTACAGGGTTTTTGGTTTCAACTAAAAATTTATTTGTTTTCCTAATTGCACATGTACATGCATAGATACCAGTTCTAAGTTCCCCATGTACAGTATTAGTCTAGAAATTCATAAATATTAAACGATTTACGTTTATTATTCATTGAAAATCCAATGGTTATTTCATTATGTTCTTGTTTTATTCTTGGCTAGTGAATTGTAATTTCCTTTTTCTTATGATTGTGAAAGCACCATCTCGTGGCATCATCCATGACCCGAATTCATATGTTTTGGTTTGCGGAACATGTTTTATTCCATGCGTCCTTGAAAAAACTCTGGTTGAAAAATATTCTTTTATTTTCCTACTATCATTCGTGGTTAATGATTTGGTTATTGTGATCTAATGATGGGACCCTTGTTTGTTGCGAGGGTACCCATCTAGACAAAATTGGTCCACCTTTCCCCCTTTTGGTCTGTATATGATTTCTTTGATGACACAGATGGACAAACAACATGCGCAAATCACAAGCTAAGTGAAGTTATAATTTACGTCTGTGATATTTCTTTAGCATAGAATTTATCCCAGTAATTATTCTATGTTTGGCATTTGAATTTTATTCACTTCTAATCTAATATTAATTAACATGTCTTGGTTTCCTTCCATGTTTTTTAATCATACAAAGTCTCTGGATTCCAAATCCGTGCCTTGTGAAAAAGGTACTCGGGTTCCAATCTTACAGCTTTTGAAAAAACAAAAAAAGACTCTAGGTTCTATCATAAAGATTTGGTTATGCCCTAGAATATTGTTATCGCAGAATAAATTTCTTATAACAAACTATTATAAACAGTCGGTTATTGGTATATTTGGTATTTACAGAAAATCCAAAGGGGAAACCCTAATTGATTAAGATTCCACTATTTAGAGTTAAAAACACAGTAATGTGTAGATTTGAAGACACATTTGAATATTCGTCTATCTCTAGAATGTGTAATACATTTAGGTTTTTGAATTACAATACTTTTACTTCTGTGCTATTGTAATGAAAATATGACTGTAACTAATTTTCTCCAAGCCTATGGATATACAGATCCTCTACTCTTCTTATTAATCATACAAATACTGTGATTAACTCTAAACAGTCTCTGCACTACGAATTTGTATAAATTAAACCGTAACTTCCTTTATGGTTTACTATGAAATAATTGAACTGTACATTTCCATTTGCATAGTATTAATAATGGAATATTTGTTTGGATTTCTCCTGTGTCCAAGCCTTGATAATCTTGTTGTATGAATTAAATTAAATGTTGAGTAGTCCCGAAATCCTGTATGAGCAGCTTACATACATGCATACATACATACATATATATTGTGTATATTCAAACTAAGTTCTATTTGGGCAATTGCATTATTTGATACTGTTGACTAATTAATACAACTTTCCATATTTATCTACAACAATGTAGGCATATATTTATATTTAAATCTCAAGTTCACTTCCAAAACTCCATTTAGTGTTTATGCAGTCTAACTATTATCCCTTCAATTGATTACCTATACATACATAATCCCAAGTCTGTGATGCTAGAAGTAATACAATACTGATTCCATTTAACTTAGATGCATCTTCCAATATATTTACATAATTCAGTTCCATTCACTGCTAAGATACACAGAAAATTTATTCAACACATACAATTAAACTGTAAGGGTTTATCCTACAATTTGTTTCATTTCATGAGTAATTTAATAAACAAAACAATTGATCCATAATTAAACAAATGTATTATATCATCCATTAATTCAAATAACATTCGATCATAGAAAGAGTAGATGGACACATCTGATCAAGTTATTGAATAACAGATGGAACATCCAAGTTCCTCGCAATCTTAGAATGGAACAACCAATATACTTGCTCCGTTCACCCCCTAGCCTGACCATGAATCCATGAGGGTGAACTCCAGAATTCCTCCTTAGCTATAGTCCTTCTTTAGTTTTTAGAAAAATCTCCTCCTTTCCTCACACTCTGAAAACAATGTTCATAGCAACAAGTGATAATCCCCCCCCGCCCCCCCCAGCATACTAGGCAGTGCCCTACCTCCTCTCATATGCTATATATGCCAAAATCATTTGTGCCAAGGTCTTTTCCCCTTTTGAATTTTTGCAGCTTTCCAAAACCCTAATTTCCAGGGTCTCCCAATGGCCAAATTTCTAATTTTCCACTTGTAACATTTATCCCTGAGGTAGTTCCAACATGTTCCCCACTCATGGAGTCATGGTTAGATGATTTCAACATGGTTGTTCCATTTTTCCATCAGTAATAAATATAAAAAATATTTGTTTCTTACAAGTGTCATAGTTAAAGAGTTGGTTGGGAAAAATTAAATATTTTCCCAATAGTCATAATAATAATTTACAATTAACTAAATTCAAAATTTGGAATTGCCATAAATGGAAATAGTTTTCCAATTTCGAATTTACCAAAAACGGAAATAAATTCCTACGTATTTTCAGACTTAAAAATAATTTGTTTTTTTGGGATGTTACAACTCCCCACAATATTCCTATATTTAGTTGGCATCCTTAAATTCATTCCCTTCTTTTGTTGTTAGCTTCATATTTTTCCCCATTGGAGTAGAGAGAGGATTAAAATTATCCATGCCAAATTTGTTCAACAATTCTCGAATGTACTTATTTTGGGAGATGAATACATTCTTTGGATTATCTGTTAGTCGATACCAAAGTGTTAGTGAAGATTTCCCATTTTTTTTTAATATCAAAATGCTAGTTTAGTTTTTTCTTTATGGCTGTAGTACATGCTTCATTGTTACTTGTTACCAAAATATCATCTATATAAACCAATATATATATATATAATAGTTCTACCAATTTTATGGACAAATAAAGTTGCATCATAAAGATTAAAATTCTTGAAATTGATCTTCAAAGTATACACAATTAGATTTTCAACCATGCACAAGGTGCTTCCTTTATCCATATAGATACTTGATGAGATTGCATACCTTATGTTCTTGACCATTCACAAGAAATCCTTCATTTTAAGACATGTAGACATTCTCTTTCAAATATCCACTTAAGAAGGCTATCTTCACATCCACGCAATGAACGTTTCACCTATTCTACATTGACAAAGCCAACAAAGAAGAAATGATAGACAATTTGTTTTGTGGAAGAAAAAGTATCCTCATATTTTATGTCATATTTCTATGCAAATCCTTTCACCACAAGTTTCAATTTAAGCTTTTGAAGTGAGCCATTTGATTTTGACGTATTCTTGCAGACCCACATGTAACCAATTTCTTTGGTTCCAAATGGAGGATCCAACAACTTCCATGTCATGTTCCTAGTGATAGAACCATACTCCTTCTGCATGGATTCTTTCCACTCATCATGATAAATTCAAAGTTAGTAGATAAATTCAAATAACAATCATATGAAACATCCATACATTTACATAACCTTAATCTAAATTATTTATGTCGCCTCCATCATATTGTCTTGATGAACTTCTAGTTTTTGTATTTCTAACCTAATAGAGATGAACACTTTCAACTGTTTTTATGAGCCACTTTGGACATCTCTATTATGATCTAATTCACTCAACTGACTGGGATGTTGTACCATTCCCATCAGGTTTCAACCATTCAATCCTCCCAATCACATCATCCAAATGAACTTATTATTTTGATCAAGTGGTTGGATCATCTACATGAGGGAGTGATGGAATTTCAAAAGGATATTCCAAATATTGATCCAATATAGGGATCTCCCTTGATTATGTGTAATCTCATCATCAAAATTGTGATATGTCTTTACATGGGTGAATCTATACATGTGATCAAGTTGTTTCTCAATGAAACTTTTAGGGGAAAACATTTCTCCCATGGGCTAATTTTACATGCTTTTTCCAAAAAACATATTTGTCAATTTCGATTTTTTATAAAAGTGATTTTCTCAAATTCTATAGAATAAAATTATCTTACCTTAAAAATAACACAATTTTTACATAAACTATATAAAATCCTTAGAAATTTGAATATTTTTGCAAGAATGTCACTAAATAATTTATAGTTTGCATATTAAGGACTAGTAAGATTCACCAAGGTTTCTACACTCTAAAACAAATTTCCATCCTTAATATCATCCCTGTTGTCAGTCAACATTGTTTTCATTCTTGGTGGATTCAATAAAAATCACATCTGTAAAAACAATGGAGTTTTTTCTTATGTCATCTTAAACATGATATGGCTTGGTGGTATTTTATTACCCAAAGAAGATGAAATTTTAAATCCTTATACCAACTTTGTTTCTTTTCTCCTTAGGAATTAAGGCATAACATTTGGAACCAAAGAACCTAATATTCCTCACCAAAGGAATGAATCCATACCACATTTCAAAGGATGCTTGTTCCCAAGAGAATGACATGGACTCTTGTTTCTCACATATGTTGCAAATAGAAATTCCTTAGTCCAAAACATCAAGTTCATATTCTTGAATAATATCATTGAGCATAACATCATCAAGAGTGTCATGTTAATTCTTTTTTCTACACCTTTTTTTGAGGATTTTATGGAACAATGGTTTGTTGTTTGATTCCATGTTGAAGAATATATTTTTCAGACTCATTAGAAGCATATTCCCTTCCATTATTAGTTTGAATAATACCAATGTGATATTGAGACTCATTTTCAATCCACATATGACAATTTGTAAATGTTCCAAATGTTTTAGATTTATGTTTCAACAAATAAACCAAACATGTCCTCTTGCAGTCATCTAAGAAAGTATTGATATATTTATTACCAAAAGAAGATTAAATATACATGTGGCCACAAAAAACAAAGTGTATGAAGTCTATTTTTCAATGTTGTTTCTAAGTGGAATCATGAAAAGGTTTCTTGTTTTATTTCCTAAGGATACATGCCTCACATTGCTTGAAGTTCCCTGGAATGGTAGGCAAACAAGAAACACCAATGTTTTCAACACATATCATAGTTGATGTGCCCAAATATAGCATGCCACAAAATTCTATATGACAATGTACCTTCATCATAGTGAGAGAGGTATGCAAAATTCTATGCCCGTAAAGATGCCCCTTTTATCTTCAACAATTTATCTTCCTCCCATCCTATCATAACAACCATGTTGTGTGAATACCTCCTTATTTGAACTTTTCCATCAAACAAGTGAATGGAATGGCACTACTATTGAATGTGAAGAATAGAAAGAAAGTTATTACATAAATCAAGAATATGGAGCACATTATGAAAAACAAAATCTAAGAATCTAGGAAAATTGAGTGTGATGGTCCCAATTTCAGTAGGTTTGAGACTAGAAACACCTATAAAGTTTACTGCAACATCTATATTGTCATTCAATTATTTAAATAATTCTATGGAAACAATAATATTCCAATCCACACCATTTTCAAGAAATAAAACATCTCTCGAAGAAAAAAATCAAGGTTTGAAGAAATATTCATAAATGCCAATATTGCAATGAGCACTAAAAAAGTTAGTATGTTCAATAGTTTTATATTTTTATTCCTTTTGTTCATTATTCTCTTTTATCTTCTCCCATGGGATCATACATGTGTTTTATCCCTTTGCATTATTTCCACAATGAAAAGAGTGAATACCACATGATTGTGCCTACCCCACCTAGATCTAAATTTTTTGTTTCCACATCCTCTCTTACTACCTCCACACAATAAACCAAAGAAAGATTTTCAAATCCAAGATTTCCATATGTTGGAGTTGTTGACTAAGTTATAAAATATTAACTATGACCAAAAGTAGATGTATTTATTCCAAATGTTATGGTACTAGAATACCCAAAGGAAGGTGCATTTGTTGATTCAAATGCAGGAAAAAGATAGCCTAATCATTTCCTAAAACCTATTTTTTGAATGGATAATATGTCTTGATTCTACATAGAAATAGGCCATGATTGCTCTTTCATTAGAGTTAGGGAAAAGAAGGATGCATTTTTTATCGCAAAAATAATTTATATTATAAATCCAATTTAGTCAAATGTCATAAATGGAGCAACAAAATTACCTCCCTAGTTTAGAACCTTGTGTTTCCTTTGATAGGCATTTGCTATAGTGGAAGTGGAAAGTTCAACATTTCCTTGTATTCGTGGATTCAATTTGACATTAGGATTTGGTTAGTTGGTTCCATTTAAAACATCTTTTTCCATGGACCAATAATGTATGTTACACCGGAACCATTACCAAACCCATGTGGAACATGTGAAGACTTCATCCTTGACATCATATGAAGTTGTTTTTTATGTTGGCGGTGTTGATTTTCGATGATGGTAAGGGATGAAGGATTGGTATTTTCATGGCCATGGAAACTTTATTAGCATCATAATGGTGTTCATTGCCTAATATTCCTCCTATACTATCTTTCCCAATGTGAAAAACTGCACCACTACTTAGCTACTCCTTGTCTAAAACAGGCCTGTAATGTAATGTTGTGAATCAATAAAAATTTTAAACCTATGGTGATTTGAAACCTATACTATCTCATAGTGGAAAATTAAATTCTCTTCATAAGGAGGAGTGTTGGATAAATGGTTGTCATTGATGTTGATGTTTAGTTTTTTTTCATTCATGTCAATGGAAGTGGTTTTCATTAATGTCAACATATGTGATGGACTCATTTGAAGAAGTCTACAAGAAGCCTAGAGGTGTTTTCATGAAGCCTAAAGTTGTTTGAGGAATAAGGACATGAAGGACGATATAAATGCAAGTAATGCACTCATATATGGATATTCCTTTTCATTCCATTTTAAATTGTAGGTGGTGTGTCACATATTTCCTCATGATTGAGGAGTTATGAAGTCATGAAGTTGGAATCCCCAAAGATTGGTTAAGAAGACCCTAAACAATTACAAGTCATTAATTAAACCGTAAAGTGGTTGTAACAAGAAATAAAAGGTTGAACCTAAAGTTAAGGAAACAAGTTACTTTGAAAAGGTATAAATACACTTCAAGAAGCCTCTCATTCTCACACATACAACTTCATTAAATATCTTCTATGTGAGCACACTTGATCTATTTGTGGAATCTGAGGTAGCAAGTTTGAGGCAGCAAAGGATGTGAGAAGGTGAAATTTTCAAGATTGTAGAGGAGAGAAAGGGTTTATAAGAAACCCTAATTTGGATTATTCTTGCAAGTAATACTATTGTTGTCCCACGAGGCATCCATGCGAGTTGTATGGCCCTCTCCCCACGAGGACCCACATTATGCATTGGTTAGTCCTGTGAGGCTAATATGCATCTGTAGGAGGATGCTAGTACTAGGTTGTTGAGGCTATGGAAGAGTTATAGGTGTATAACACAGTGCATTGGGTCAACTATAGGTTTAAATGTATGTCTATATGCATGTTTTGAGGGTTACATGTTGGTCATCTTATGGTGCATGTTTGAGGCATGTCTTTGGTATTTTTTTGAGACATTGCTACATGCTTGAGGCACATCCTATTTGCATGGTGTGAGGCATATTTCTGGTACATGTATAAGGTAAATTTCTTGGTGATATTGATGCATGTTTGAGACACTTCTTGATGAGGTTATGGCACATCCTTGAGGTACATGCTTTGGATATATGGTACTTGCTTGAGACATGTCTTTGTGAGATTTGTTATATTTCTTGAGGCACATATTGGATACTTTTCATATGATATGTTGTATGGTATATGATTTAGTAATATAATGAATGATATGGCACATCTTTGATGGTATCTCTTGGTTCAAGGTTTATGAATGGCACATTATTGAGGCATGTGGTTTGAGTTGCATCTTGGCTACATGGTTGAGTGATGTTATATTACATTTTTATTTGGTTTGATATATGTCATGGTTGTTATAGGAACACCTTTGTGATGTTGGTACTAGTTGATATATACACTTGGGATATGGTGGCATATGTATGAGGCACATTCTTATGTGTTTGGTTGAGGCACATAATTTAGTACATGGTTGATGCTTGGTACATGGTACATGGTTTTGGTATAGGATTGAGGTATATGGTTGATCATTGATTTTATGGTACCTACACTTGGCATATATTATAGTACATGATTGGTGACATTGAGACAAATCCTGGTGATGTTATGGTTCATGAGTTAATGGTGATACAACACATTGCTAGAGGAACTTCTTGGTGATTTTGGTATAGTTTGTTACATGGTTGATTCATGATATGGTATAGGTTGATG
The DNA here is from genome assembly GCA_900067695.1 of Picea abies. Taxonomy (NCBI): domain Eukaryota; kingdom Viridiplantae; phylum Streptophyta; class Pinopsida; order Pinales; family Pinaceae; genus Picea; species Picea abies. The sequence continues at coordinate 31,291 of CBVK0100043777.1, forward strand.
TACATGGGTGAGATCGGAAGAGC
>CBVK0100043778.1:0-31304 GCA_900067695.1 Picea abies
GAAGACTTGTCGGCTCAAGAAGATAACTTATATTAGGTTATTAGCCTCCAAGAGAAGAAGTCGGCCAGAATAAATAATATATACTGAGCAGACAGATACCCAGAATGAGAAGTCGGCCCAGGCAGTTAGCCAGAATTACTATAAATACGGGAGGCCAGTCTTCATTCTAGCAGGCAGTCTCAGAATTGCAGAGCAACACTTGTGCGCACTACAGTGCCTAGTTTTGTGCACAGGTCTAGAGGAGAGTTGTCGGTGCAACTGCTGCAGCTAGTAGTTACGTTTTGGTTTGGACTATCTCTTGGATAGGGTTTGGACTATTTGATCAGCTCTTGTTGGTGCGCTATCCTTGGGGAAAGGTGCACTACCCTTTGTTTGGCTATCTAGCCTAGGGTTTTCTTCTGGAGTGATTCTGTGTCAAGGTTAAGGTGCTCGGAGGGTGGCTTCGACCTATGGTTGGGTGACAATAGAGATATTATCAATGGTAAAATGAGCACATCCATTATATTCTAACACAAAGGTCATGTTGTCCATGTCTAGTAGTTCTATATTTATTCTACAAAACTATATCTTTTGTCAACTCTACATGAGCTTATGGTGCTAAGTCCTTTATGGTAGGTAGGATTTTCTCCTTAGTTTCCCGATCCAACATGGAAGGCTCATAGAATTTCAAATTTTCCACATTCACTATCGAGTAAATGTGCATTTATGGGGGTAGACTGAGTTTGTAGGCATTATCACCCACCTTCTCCATTACTTCAAAAGGACCATACCGTAGAGCCTTGATCTTCTTACCAAGACCTTGAAGTCTTTCTTTGTTCATTTGCAACTAAACTCTGTCTCCCACCTTAAATGTGCTTTCAATTCTGTGTTGATCATGTCAAGCCTTGTACCTTTCTTATGACTTAGTTAATGTCTCTTGTACTTGCAAATTGATTTGTCTAATCTTTTCAACAAATTTCTTCGCTTTCAATGCTTATCCTCTTACATCTTCCTTCACTCCTTGCTTTCCATATACAACATCCAAGGGCGAAGGAAACAAATACCCAAAGAATTTTTTGAAAGGGGACTTACTGGTAGAAGTATGGACTACTCTATTATAAGAGTGTTGAATATAGATCAAATTTTCATTATAGGTCTTTGGATGCTTCTGATTGTAACCTCTTTAAAGTTGAACCAACGTCCTATTGACTATTTATATTTTCCTATTTGTCTGTGGATGGCATGTTGTAGATCTCTTCAACTTGGTGTCCATCTTTTCCCAAAGTATATTCCAAAAGGTTGTTGATGCTATTGGTAGCATCGGACAGGTATTTTCACACAAGTCTATGTGTCTAGACGTGTGGAAATCTTCCAAAGCCTTATATTCTTGAATTTACTTTAATTAAAGTAATTATTAAAGTAAATTATTTTTATTAATTAATTGAGTTATTTAAGGAAAGTGCTAAAAGTAATTAGCATGTAAATCTCAAGTGAGGTGAGAAGTAATCTCAACCGTCAATCACTTTGGAGATTAGAAATAGATTATAACTCATGATTGTAAAAGCAAGGCCAGGGTGAAGGAGAAAGACACTTGAGAAAACTTGATGATTGAATCATGAAGGACTGTGATTCAAGGAGATCTTGGATAGTTGGAAAAGGACTTCCATCTAGAGATCATACAGGTCAAGGAGAAGAGAGAAAAGAGGTTATCACAAGTGTGTTTCAGTCAGGCGAACCCACAGGGAAGAGTTGCATCGTACAGACTTTTTCGTATAGGATTTTTGTACGTGTACACGGGTGCCAGTGGAGATAGGCGTGTGTATGTGGGTGTGCAGTAGGGACAGCCCTGTACATCTTAAAAGGTGTGCAGTTCTTGGTCATACAACATAACATATTTTTCCAAGTTTGTCCGCAATTGTATTTCTCTCAGTGGGCCATCATGGTAGCCCTGATTTTAGCATAATAAAATCATTCTCATCACTGGTTTTCCCTCCAGGATTTTTCCAAGGGTGTCTACCCAAAAATATTGGTGTTCATGTGTGCATGATTTGATTTCCAATTTTTTGCTTCCACTAGATTTATTGAATTGAATATTTTAGAAGTGCCTGCAAAATATGTTAGATTTATACAAAAACATTCTAAGTAAAACCTATGCTAAGTTAGCAATTTAGAGACTAAGAAAACAAGCAAATAGAAAGATTTCTTAGTGTCTTTTCTTGTTGTCCTAAAACAAGAAGTAAATTGGCACTAAGGTTGCCAAATTAATCTTTAAAGCACTCAAATTAAATCTATCTTATATCCTTAAAATTTTAAATAAAAAAGATTGCTAAAAGATAAACTTCTATGATAGATCTAGCTCTTTTAATGATATCAAAGTTAACATGCAATCTAAATCTATTTAAGCATGCACGCAAAATATCTATGTATGATTTTTTAGAAAGGAAAATAGATCTACTTGTATGCAAGATAAAGTAACCAATAAATCTTTTTTAATTTTGGGTGAAAAAGAGAAAGAAAGGCTTGAAGGATTGGAATCCTTGGGCAATGGAGTCTCTTGTTGGAAAGTTGAAGGACTTTGTTCCTGAAAAGGCTTGAAAGTTCTAGAGGATTACACTCAAATTCTCCACCTATCCAAGCTTGAGAACCTGAAAGACTTGGCCAAACTTTCCAACAATTTTATTAAGTATGGAAATTCCCTACACATGAAATCTAGATAGCATGCAATTAAACTTAAATTGACATGCAAATATTTAACCGCATATGTGAAGAGTAATGAGATCTAAATAAAAAACTAGTTAAAGAGATACATTACCCAAAGGCCAATTAACAAAATAGAAAGCAAAGACACTAGTCTACGGTTACCTCAAATGATTAACTATGAACATCAAGCATCCACACATGTAGTACAATACACCATTTGATCTCCAAAGTCTCTTTATTCCAATGAAATGATAGTACAATAATGTTACAACCACAAGTGTTTCTCCCCTACACCAACTAGTTTACAATGAGTTAGATAGCATGTATAAATAGCTCAATGGGTGAAGATCCCAATGAGGGGGCACACCATTTGGAGGATGAATGAGCATGTGGATGGATGGAATAGTGTCACCTCTTCCCAAACTCCAAGAAATCGCCACAATAGCAAAGGAGAAGGTGAGAGAGGTCACCACCTCTCAAGAGGTAGGTGCCTCTCTCCAAGAGTGTGCCACCCCTTGAGACACTAGACTTAGACAACCTACTAAGGCCTAACCATCAGTACACACTCCAACTTTGGAGGTAATTGAGTGAAAAAAACTTAGAAATTATAACTCACTTAAAAAGGCAGCAAGATATAATTAACAAGTAAAGAAAACACTATAGAGTATGCACTCATGATTAAGTCTTATAGAGCTAGGCCTTTTACAAAGTTCATCATGCTAACTCAGCTTATTACAATTCCCCCATGGGGTATGGAAATGCAGAAAAGAAGAAGAAGAAAAGGGGCCATAATGGCCAGCTAGACTTCTGAACTCTGAATTTGAACAAATAATTGTTCAATCTTTGGCGGCTCAACTGCAATTCCATCCTAGTGCAACTTGGAGGGTAACAATCATCATCCAAGGCATCAGCATCAAATGAGCAAGACATTATCATTATCAACCAAGGAGTGGGAGATCATTAAGAAAGCAACCACCAAGAGCACCACATGACCCCTTAAGGAGGACCATCATGCCCAACCATCCTCAAGCCAAGAAAAATAAGGTGTGTACCCCTATAAATAAATCTTTACCACTCATGTCAATATGAGGGGAAATAGGCCTTATTCAAAGAAGATGGATCCATACATTAATTGACTAACTCTTAAGTACCCCAAAGTAGGGATGTTAGGGTAGGGACCTAAGTTCTAACATGCCCCCCCCCTTCTAAAGTAGGTTGTCCTCAAGGTTGGAGGTGTGGAAACTAGTGCAAATTCATCGTTGATTTCCACATAACATCTTTAGATTGTATATCCTCCCATTGTATTAGGACTTTCTGAATAGTGCATTGGCATAGTCGACGCTCTCTTGTGGCTAGTACTTCCTCTAGTTGTAACCAAATGGAGCCTTCTTCATCAAGTTCAGGAAGGATGGTCTAAACTCAGTAATTTGGCCCCATTACCTTCTTCAAACAAGGCACATTGAAGACTGGGTGGAACTTGGAGTGGGTTGGAAGAGACCATCTATAGCCAACTTGTCAAATGCATTGTAGGACTTGATAGGGTGCATAGAACTTGGGTGTTGGTTTGTGGTGGCTCTTTTCTTTGAGAGATGTTTGCTTATAGGGTTGGAAATGAAGAAACACCTTATCCCTTCTTCAAATGAGTGCTCAAAGAAATGTTGATTTTCCTATTGCTTCATTCTATTTCAAGCCAAAACCAAATTGTCATTAATTTTACTGTGAATGGTCGCTCTAGTTTTTGTTAGATTTCCAATGGGCTATGGCTCATGCATTCTCTTTAAATTTCATGTTTAACTTTTACTTGAACCATAACTACTGCAGTAAACCAAGATCACAAGAAGAATAACCATGCACAAGAACAAAAGAAGTTTCCTGGGAAACCCTTCTCAACAAGAAAAGAAAACCCAGCCAATCCTTTGTTATATTCTTCAAGAGAAAGACCTCCCACACCATCACCAAACCTAGCACACAAGAGGGTGTTGTAATTTTCATAATTTCAGACCACAACTTCTGAAATCATGAGATGACACAATGAAGAGTGTGTTTCCTCAATGGGGATTCACCTTTATTTATATAAGACTTGTCACATCAAATGATGTGTCTATTGGCACAATAGGGACGACCTCAATAACTCAAAATATAATTAATAATTACCATATTAATTATCTTTTATATTAATCATCTTTTATATTAATTATATATTACATTAATTATCTTTTACATTAAGGTGGGGTCGACCTGTACCCTTTACATTACAAATAGGGTTACAGATAAGTCTGACTCTTGAACAATATAGCAAGGGATCTCATACACCCACTAGTGCTTAGCCACTAGGGGCACATCCACAGGGATGTCCACATCTCTATCTCATTTCATCTCACAGGAGAACCACACCCACTAGTGCTCAGCCACTAGGATCACGTTCACCTGTGCTCATCCACGGGCATGTCCAACTCATCAGATCTTATTTCCCACTGCATTACATAGGAGATTCATCTGGAGTTCATCATCTCAACTTTCTGCTCAGAGGAGGCTAATACATCATTTCATCTTTGTCTCAAAACAATGCACCCAGCTCATGGGAATTCACACGTTCACCTATGCTCAACCACAGGCACATCCAACTCAACAGATCTTCTTTCTCATTGTGTTACACAAGAGAGTCATCTGGAGTTCTTATCAACTCTCTGTAAGGAGGAGACCAGCACAACATTTCAGTTCTGTTTCAGATAGGAACCACACACCCAACTCAGGGACTCTCTCTCAGGTCTATGTCCTGGAGGATGTCTCAAGCAGCTGTAATCATCAACACTCCCTCTCAACTAGGGAGGCATTCTCCATCAGGCCAAGTCTAACATGGAAGTATTTGAACTTCGTCCTGGTTGTAATCATCAACACTCCCTCTCATCTAGGGAGGTAATCTTCACCAAGCTAGTTTCTCACTGAAGTACTCGAACTTCGTATTGGCAAGCGATTTAGTGAATATATCTGCAATTTTCTCATGTGTAGGAAGATATTGCACGTGTACTTCTTTTCTCTGCAACATGTCTCTGATATAATGATATTTTATCTCAATGTGTTTCGATCTATCATAGAACATAGGGTTCTCAGAGAGCTTCACACAACTCTAGTTATCACAAGTAATAATAGGATCCATCTCATGATCAAATAAATCTATTAGAAGCCACATTGCTTCGCAGACTGCCACACTAAATGCTATATATTCTGGTTCTGTAGTACTCAAGGCCACAGAGCTTTGTTTCCTGCTGCACCAGGAAATCATAGTAAACTCCAAGGTAAAGCAACAACCGGATGTGCTCTTCCGGTCCATTGTACTCTTTTCTCAATCTCTATCGGCATATCCCTACAAACTCAAGCTCACATTGGAGGCATATCTCAGGCCATATCCAACTTTTCCTCGTATATATATCTCAATACATGCTTTACTGTTATTCAGTGAGTCTATCTCGACTGACTCATGGATTGACTAAGCACATTCGTTGCATAGCATGTATCATGTCTGGTGTTAACCAAATACATCAATGATCCAATCAATTGTCGGTACACATGTGGATCAATCTCGTCTAAATCATCATCATTTATTTTTCGTCAAATCCACCACCATCGATGTAGACATGGATTTGTATTCTGTCATACTGAACTTCTTTAATATCTCCACTATATATTTTCTTTGACTTAGGAAAAGTCTCATTGGTCCTCTATCATACTTCTTGTCCCAAGAAGTAGTGCATCATACCTAGATCCTTCATCTTGAAATCAGAAGTAAAAGCTTTCTTGTAACAACACGGCTTCTTGAATAAGTCATCAAAATCAGGTTCTCATCACCAACAATGTAATAGTATAGGTTTGGATCAGCAACACTCTTGTTGAAACCCAAACTTCATCAAGAATCCATCTATTTGATGTAGTTTCCAACTCATGGATGGTAGTACAGATGAGAGTGCATCGGGCTACTGGATCAATATGTTTCATCATAGTTCACTCCCTCTGCTTGTGAGAATCCTCTGACTACAAGTATCATTTTTGTATTTCTTGACACTTCCATCAGTTGCATGTCTTTCTGCCTCTTGCAGAGTTTGTGAATCTCATAAAGGCCTTTTATGGCCTATTGTAAAGTCCCTGGGAATATCAACTGGATCAACTGTATCAATGGTTGTCTCCCTCTGAACTGCTGAGGGGGAGAAGGTATTTTTCTTTTCCTTCTTCTCAAACAGTTTTGACTCCCTCTGAGTCAAGTGAATCCCTCTGAAGTCTTGAAGGAAAAACATATTCCTTTTTTGTTAACCTTCCTAGAACAAGGAAACAAACGAAAGGAAACAAGACAAGAATATCTCCTAGAGGAGACTCATGAGTACATCTCTAGAATCAAAACAATTTAAGGATTGTTGTCATAGTTACAACACCTACTTGTAATGTAGCATGATAATTAAAACAATCAAACCTGGAGTCTTCACTTCCAGTGTGTTTTTCTTCTAAATGCATTGAGACTTCTCTGAGTCCATGATAGCACCAAGGGTTCCTTCCTCTTGCAAGTACCCTTATGAAAATGATGCAAATAATACATATATACAAGTGCATACCTGAGAGTGTACACAAATGGAGGTTTTGCTTGTTTGTCAATGTCATGATGATCAATGGCGTTCCTCGCTTGTTTTCTTTGTAGCCACCTATACCACGCAAGTCTCTGACGAAGTCTGCATCAACCTTTATTGTTGTATCTAATATGAAAGTATCACATATTAGTAATTATGCTCTTTTGTTGGTGGTCTAACTTGCTATGATTGTTTTAGTTTATCAAGGGCATGTCCATTGTTGACTCTCAACAAAATTCCAAACACGATGTTGTAGCTATCCTTGTAGCTCTTGCTGCTTCTCAACACTGTTACATCTTGACTTCAGATCTGTATGCAAGATTTCAATCTTGACTGTAATCAACATCTTCAATGCACTTAGGCAAGTCATCAACATCCTTCTAGGTTTGTTGGGATATATACCAGCACCACCATTAAACACTTGCATCAATATATATGACATCAAAGGATGAAAAAATGGAGCAATATGACAGCATAGATTGTCCACAGGTCTTTGTGTTTCAGTAAGTTTCATTGGTCCATTCTTTATATCAATATCTTCAAGCGATTATAATTTCCTATGGAGGAAACTTCAGGGGTAGATGGAACATCATAGGCAAGAGCATAAAAGTTCGAACAATAGTTGGAGGGAATAATACACAGGAATAAAATACTTGAGTTGTCCATCAATTTAGCATTGGTCTTGTCATTTCGAGACTCTTCCACGATTAAATCCTAGGCACATTGAAAGTAGTCAACGTTAGCCCTTATACTGCCCTTCAATTCGCCCTTATAATTGCTTCAATTTTTCCCTTCATCACAATTTCAGATCTGTTGAATTTGAGCCTCATAACAAGCCCTAAACTGCCCTTATTTCAGCCTTAAAACTTGTCCTAATGGTTGAAAAGGTTTTTTGAACTGTGTCTGACTTTGAAGATGAATAAAGGTTGAGTGTTAAGGTGTGTTTTTGTCCCTTTAAATCCTCCTCTCTCAGCACAATGCTTTTCCCACAGTCCTTGGTCAACTACAGGAAGTTTACATAGTCCTTAACATCCCATAGTTTGCCCGCAAAAAGGAAAACATTATTCTTCTATCTCCCTTGGACTGAGGTAATCCTTACACGGGACTTGTGGCAACCTCAAAATTTGCTTCAGAAGAGTCCAACCTTTTTCTCATAACAGTGGCAGGGGTGTTTGAGGTTGTTGTTGTATTTTTTGCGACAGCCTTTAGAGGCCTGCGACCACCTTAATTTGACAGTCGGCCCTCCTCCTAGGCTCCGACCTCCTCTCCATACACCTCGATTGCTTGTGGGGTTTTCCTAGGCTCCGGCCTCTTCTCGATATACCACATAATTTTTTAAAAGGAAGATCTAGTGGGGTTTCTCCTTTGATGTGGTATTCTCTTAGGATATTCAACAATGATCAGGACTGCGGCTAGCCTCACAGTGCACTTAAGAGTGGTCTGGCATCATCATCTACCACAGAATTTTCAAGGAGAGGATCGGCCCTCTTCTCTTCACACCTACAACAGAGCTTAGACCTTTCAACTTTAAAGTGCAATGGTCTTCTTCAAGCTTTCTATGATTCCATGTTAAATTTTCAATGAGCTATGGCTCATGCATTCTCTTTAAATTTTTTGTTTAACTTTTACTTGAACCATAACTACTGCAGTAAACCAAGATCACAAGAAGAATAACCATGCAAAAGAACACAAGAAGTATCCTGGGAAACCCTTCTCAACAAGAGAAGAAAACCCAGCCAATCCTTTGATATATTCTTCAAGAGAAAGACCTCCCACACCATCACCAAACCTAGCACACAAGAGGGTGCTGTAATTTTCATAATTTCATACCACAACTTCTGAAATCATGAGATGACACAATGAAGAGTGTGTTTCCTCAATGGGGATTCACCTTTATTTATATAAGACTTGTCACATCAAATGATGTGTCTATTGGCACAATAGGGCTGACCTCAATAACTCAAAATATAATTAATAATTACCATATTAATTATCTTCTATATTAATTATCTATTACATTAATTATCTGTTACATTAAGGTGGGGCCGACTTGTACCCTTTACATTACAAATAGGGTTACAGGTAAGTCTGACTCTTGAACAATATAGCAAGGGATCTCATACACCCATTAGTGCTCAGCCACTAAGGGCACATCCACAGGGATGTCCACATCTCTATCTCACTGCATCTCATAGGAGAACCACACTCACTAGTGCTCAGCCACTAGGATCACGTTCACATGTTCTCATCCACAGGCACGTCCAACTCAACAGATCTTCTTTCCCACTGCATTACATAGGAAATTCATATGGAATTCATCATCTCAACTCTCTGCTCAGAGGAGAATAATACATCGTTTCATCTCTGTCTCAAAACGATGCACCCAACTCATGGGAATTCACACGTTCACATGTGCTCAGCCACAGGCACGTCCAACTCAACAGATCTTCTTTCTCACTGCGTTACACAGGAGAGTCATCTAGAGTTCTTCTCAACTCTATGTAAGGAGGAGGCTAGCACATTGTTCCAGTTCTGTCTCAGATAGGAACCACACACCCAACTCAAGGGCTCTCTCTCAGGTCTGTGTCCTGGAGGATTTCTCACGCAGCTGTAATCATCAGCAATTTTTAGCATACAATCCACTTTTTAAACGTTGGATGTGCTTGGTAAATCTGAAGCAACCAAGGGAGGGTTTTGGCCATAGGAATTTTCATATGTCGACATTTTGGTAGCACCATGATAGGTCGTATTGTTCCACCATTCAACAAATGGTAACCATTGAACCCATTGGCATTGTTTGTCTGATGGAAAACATCACAAATAAGTTTCCAGGCACTTGTTGACCACCTCTGTTTGACCAATTGTTTGGAGATGATAATCCTTGCTCTGTTTGAACAACCCTTGCCAAAGTTTGTAGGTGAAGGTGGGATCACAATCTATCACAATGTAATTAGGCATGCCATGTAAGTGAGTGGGGATCTTGGATCTTATCCATTCATATGTGAGCGGGCCGATGTCAATAGCATCATTACAAGGATCGTCATACTATGTGACATTTATTGATGATTTTTCTAAGAAATCTTGGATCTTTAAAGCTCAGGTGGAGAGCCAGATGGGTAAGAAGATCAAGGTATTAAGGTCGGATAATGGGGGAGAGTACACCTCCAATGACTTCAAGGATTTTTGCAAGCATGAAGGGATCAAGAGGGACTTGACAGTCTCATACAACCATCAACAAAATGGGGTTGTAGAGAGAAAGAATTGATCCATCATTGGTTCTTTCAGGGCTATGATACATGACCGGGAGTTTCTTATGTTTATGTGGGAAAAGGCATGTAATATGGCAGTGTGTGTGTAGAATAGGAGTCCTCACAAGATATTGGGGGACAAGACTCTGGAGGAGGCATTCTCAGGAGTGAAGCTAGAGATAGGGCATTTGAGGATCTTTGGTTGTCTATTCTACAATCATGTGCCTGTGGAGAAGAGGACGAAGATGGAGCCTTGAAGACAGAAGGGTATATTTGTGGGGTACAGCGAGACCTCAAAGGCTTATAGGATCTTCATTCTAGCGCAGTGGAAGACAGTTGTGAGCAGAGATGTTAAGTTTGAGGAGAAATTGGCATCTAGGAGATCTCAGGATTCATCAGCAGTGACAGAGGATGAGGAGCAGTAGGCTCCGAAGGATGAGCACCAGTCAACAGTTTAGACTACAGGTGGGGAGGATGAGTTATCCCCTTCCAATCCTGTTAGAAGACCTAGGTGGCTATTACAGACATTGAGGGATGTTGGTGAGGCTCCTAGGAGTACGGCCAGAGAGCGTAGGCCTCCGAGAAAGTTTCCAAACTATATGGTGCTTATGAGTAGCATCATTGATGTTGAGCCTTCCAATTTTGAGGAAGCAGCAAATCAGCAGGTATGGCGGGATGCCATGGTAGAGGAGTACACCTCTATTATGAGGAATGATGTTTGGGACATAGTGTCGAGACTGGATGGGAAGTTAGTTGTGAGTTCCAAATGACTCTATAAGATTAAGTGTGTTGCAGATGGTAGCATCGAGAAGTTCAAAATGAGGTTTGTGGCGAGATGGTTCTCTTAGAAAGAGGGAGTGGACTACGAGGAGACATTTTCTCCAGTCGCCATGTATGCTTCTATTCAAGTTTTTATTTCTATTGTTTTAGTTATGAGTTGGAGGATACATCAAATGGATGTGAAAACAACTTTCCTCAACACGATCATTGAGGAGGAAGTATACATAGAGCAACCTCATGGCTTTGACATACATGGGAGAGAATCTCATGTGTGTGGGCTTAAGAAAGCTTTGTACGAACTCAAACAAGCACCCAGGGCATGGTATTCCAGGATTGACGTATACTTGCAAATTATGGGTTTTACCAAGAGTGAGGCAGATCCTAACTTGTATTTCATAATTGTAGGGGCATATCCACTCATCTTGGTTCTATGCATTGATGATTTATTTCTCACAGGCGCATAGGATCTTATTGCAAGGTGCAAAGCAGATTTATCTAGTGAGTTCGAGATGAAGGACATTGTCTTGATGCATTATTTCTTGGGGTTAGAGGTATGGAAGGTATCAGGAGAGATATTCCTTGGTCAAGGGAAGTATGCAGTTGAGATATTGAGGAGATTCAGGATGGTGGACTGTAAATCGATGACTACGCCTATGGTTACCAATCTGAAGAAGGTGATCACTCCAAATTCAGAGTTGGTGGATCCCGGGATTTACAGGAAGTTGATAGGGTCCTTAATGTATTTGGTCAACACCAGGCTAGATATTTGTTTTGTTGTGAACACCTTGAGTTAGTTCATGGTGGATCCGAGGGAGGTACATTGGATAACAGTGAAACATGTGCTCAGGTACTTGAGAGGTACAGTGGAGTACGAATTGAGGTATCTTGGAGGAGATAGAGTGGAGTTGCAGGGATATACAAACTCAAATTGGGAAAGTAGTGTAGTAGACAGAAAGAGCACCTCGAGGTGTTGCTTCAGCTTGGGATCAACAGTGATTACTTTGTTCAGTAGGAAGGAGACTTTTGTAGCACTCATTTCAGTAGAGGCAGAGTATATGGCAGCAAGTATGGCTAGCTATGAAGCCATTTGGCTTCGCAAATTGCTTACATGTTTATTTGATTAGGAATTGGATCCTACGGTGATATATTTTGATAATCAGAGTTGTATCAAAATCTCGGAGAATCCAGTATTCCATGACAGGTCCAATCATATTGAGATTAGATACCACTTCATATGGGATAAGATCCAGAAGAGAGCAGTGAAGCTTCAGTATATTTCCACAGATGAGCAGGTTGTAGATATTTTGACCAAACCCTTGGAGAAAGGGAAGTTTGTGCTCTTTAGAGATGGACTTGGAGTGGTGCAAAATATCTTCCTCCCTAAGAGGGGGTGTTGATGCTAGTGGTAGCATTGGACATGTATTTTTTCATAGGTCTATGTGTCTAGACGTGTGGAAATCGTCTAAAGCCTTCTATTCTTAAATTTACTTTAATTAAAATAATTATTAATGTAAATTGTTTTTATTAATTAATTGAGTTATTTAAGGAAAGTGTTAAAAGTAATTAGAATGTAAATCTCAAGTGAGGTGAGAAGTAATCTCAACCGTCAATCACTTTGAAGATTAGAAATAGATTATAACTCATGATTATAAAAGCAAGGCTAGGGTGAAGGAGAAAGACACTTGAGGAAACTTGACGATTGAATCATGAAGGATTGTGATTCAAGGAGATCTTGGATAGGTGGAGAAGGACTTTCATCTAGAGATCATACAAGTCAAGGAGAAGAGAGAACAGAGGCTTCCACAAGTGGGTTTCAGTCAAGCGAACCCATAGCGAAGAGTTGTTTGTATAGAGTTTTATGTACAAGATTTTTGTATGTGTACACGAGTGCCAATGGAGACAAGCACGTGTACACGGGTGTGCAATAGAGACAGTCGCATACATCTCAAAAGGCATGTTTTTCTCATTCATACAGCGGAACAAACTTTTCCAAGTTTATCTGCAATTGTATTTCTCTTAGTGGGTCACTATCCCTGTTACAGAAGCCTTGATTTTAGCATAATAAAATCGTTCTCAACATCACTTTTCCCTCCGGGGTTTTTCCAAGGGTATCTGTCCAAAAATATTGGTTTTCATGTGTGCATGATTTGGTTTCCATTTTTTTGCTTCCACTAAATTTATTGAGTTGAATGTTTCAGCAGTGTATTTTTGTTTTGTGAGTTGCTAATCTGATTTGCAGTAAGGAAATCACTAGATAACAAGATGCCTCGGTGATGGAGTAAGAGGTTTTCAACAAAGGCACTAAGAAATCTGGTATCCCTATCTGAGATGATGCTCCTTGGTATCACAAAGTGAACCTAGACCTGTTCAAGGAACATGTTTGTTGTTTCTTGTCTTTTGATTGTCCTTTTATAAGGCATAAGAATGCACATCTTACTGAACCTTTCAACTACCACAAATAGATAGTTATGTCCCTTCTTCGTTGTTGGAAAACTACCCACGAAATCCATGGAAATGATTTCCCATGGTTGAGTGGGTACATGTAAGGAATGGTATAAACCTTTCTTTCTATTATTGGGCTTATTGTTACAACAAAGTATGCATTTTATAATATATAAAGCTACATATTCTTCTATCTTGGGACAATACACATACCTTTGTAAGTTGGCAATTGTCTTCCCAACACCAAAATGTCCCACAACCTTGGAGGTGTGATCCTCTTTGATAGTTGCAATCTTTCACCTTTAGGGACACAAAGCGTGTTTAGCTTATAGAGCAACCCATTATGGAGATGAGATTCATCCTTACCGTCACCTTCTTCCACATAAATTTGGCCTTGTAGTTGTTGAAGCACCTCTTTAAATTTATCATCTTGTGTGTATGTATCTATGTATGCATCATGGGTGAAAGACTCCATGTTCATAAGAGTTCCTAAAGTTGTAATCTTGGATGTGGGTGGCCTTGAAAGCATGTATGTGAAATTATTAGTGTTTCCCTTTTTACATTTGATGAATATATGAAACTATTGCAAAAACCCCATCCACTTGCAATGTATGGTCTGCTAAAGCTTACTCTAGGCCTACAAATACTGCAATGGCTAGTGATTGGTGTGAATAATGGTTATCCCATTAAACAATGCTTCCACTTTTTAACATCTTGTACCAGTGCATAGATTTCCTTATCATACATAGGGTAGTTCAGGACTCCCCCGTGAAACATATTAGAATGATAGCATACCAACTTACCTCCTTACATCAAGACTACTCAAATAGCATATCAACTTGCATTTGTCTCCAATTTGAAGGGATTTTGCAAGTTAGGTAATGAAAGGACCAGTGCTTGACTAATATTCCATTTCATCTCATTGAAAGATTTATGTTAATTCTTTCCCCATTGGAAACTCTTACCACTCATTGTTATGGCATGGACTGGTTCAACTACCACTGAAAATGATGCTATGAACTTCCGTAGGTACTGCGTTAGCCCAACAAATCTCTTAATGTCAATGACATTAGTAGGAACTTGATAATGGGCTCCATCTTCGCGAGATCTATCTTGAATTCCCCTCCACTAATCACAACCTCAAATACACCAATGATTGTTGAGAAAACTCACATTTCTTAAGGTTAGATAGGGATGATGTTTTTTCAAAGTCTCTAACACCTACATGAAATGTGAGATGTGCTCTTCCCATGTAAATCTATAAACCAATATGTCATCCAAATACACTATTGTGAATGAATCTAAATATGGATGCAATATGTCATTCAACAATCGCATAAATGTAGCCAATGCATTACATAAACCAAAAGACATGACCAGTCATTCATACGAAGATTGCCTTGTTTTAAAGGCGGTCTCTCATGTGTCTTTTTCTTTAATGTGTACCTGGTGGTATTCCAATTTGAGATCCAACTTGGTGAAGTACTTGGCATTTTGCAGTTGATCTAAAAAATCAACGATTCAAGGCAGAGGGTATTGATTCTAGAGTGTGATCTTATTCAAAGCTTTGTAGTCAATACACATTTTCCAAGTCCCATCCATATTGGGTACTATGATTATACGTGACCCATAACGTGAGGTGCTTGGGTGAATTACTTTCTGCTCCAATAGGTGTTGTCATTGTTTCTTCACTTCATTTGATTCTATAACATATTGTCTATACAACCCAATATTTGGTAACGGGGAGTCATGCAACCATTGTATCTTGTGTTCCATTTACCTCTTATGGAAACCCTTTAGGCTCCTAGAACACTCCTTTGTATGCGTGCAATAACTCCTCCAACTGTTGTTTTTTTTCTTTAGTACATCCTCCAGGGATGCCTTTACTCTTATTGATTCATCACTCGATTAATTCTCTCTTAAGAAAAGCAATACATACTTCTTACTAGAACTGATCAACTTTTTGGATTGGTTCGCACTTATGAGAGAGATATTAACTTACCTTTGTGTGCATTGATGATGTAATATTTTCCATTTTTTATCAAATAATAATGGTTTTCTCTCCTCATGAAGATCGCATCCCTCATATACATGTAGGGGCTTCCAGACACTACACCACACACGTCAAGGGATACCACATCTAACTCTACTTCATTAATAAAATTTGCACTTGTAGCAAACTTGATCTTACACTGTTTTGTGACCTTGAGCTCTGCATATTTGTTTACCCATCCCAATGCATATGGGCTAGGATGATCATGAAATTCCAACCAAAGCTTGTTGACCAGATTGATTTCTATAAGGTTGGCCTATGAATCGGAATCGAATAGAGCATTTAATTCGGTATTTTTGACTTGGATCTTGATATGGAAGTGTTTTTTCAACTCTTGTGTTTCCTTGTGATGAAGGCTACTCAGATTCACCTCTTTCCACACTAAGGTGCAAACAATATTCTCATCCACATCCGAGATACTCTCTACCAAGGTGCTCGAATCCATGGCTAGTGTGTTCTTTTTCTTAGTCTTTCTTACAATTCTTTGGATTTAGCTCTAGATGTAGCTTCCAACACCTATCTTTGGTTTGACCATCGATATTGCAATGGTTGCAGTGGTTTCTTGGATACTTGCGCAAATGTGTAGTAGATTTCATGTTCTTGTCTTTTCCTTTCCACTTCTTCTTCCCCTCCTTGGAAGCATCTTGGTGGTCTTTCTATTTAGAACCACTTGGTTGTTTTTTATTATGGCATGTGTTTTCTAGGTATTGTGCTTACACACAGGCTTCATCGACAGTCCTTAGTTTGAATATCATCACTTGCTTTTGCAAATGATTATATAGACCCACCAGATACTTGAAGAATATATATGGGTTCTTGGGAGAGATACCCAACATGTTTTCCATCTTCCTGAACTTGGTGGTGTACCCTTGCACACTTTGTCATTGCCTCTACTTGAAGTGATGTCGATGGATCCACCAATCCTCTACATACCCAATAGGGTATACTTGTGTTTTGATCAGGGTTTTAAAAACCTCCCACTTAGTAATTGGTGGATCACCCTCTAGCCTAAGTGTCTCTGTGTGGATCTTCCACCATGTTAGTGGATGGCCCTCTAGTTTCAGTCAAGCAAATGAAATTTTCTACTCTTTGTCTATATTATGGAAACTAAAATACACTTCTAATTGTTGCAACCAATAATTCAACTTAATAGCATCAATATCACCTACATAGGGCTTAATGCCCACTTTTGCTTCCATTTTAGATAGAGTTTGTGAAGGAGTGATGGAACTAGAACTCGGTTTCTCTTTCTTGGGATCTTTTTTTTACTCCTTTTATGGATCTTCACTACCTCTCGATTTCTCATCTAATCCAATTTTTGATTTACAGCCACCAACCTCCCCAAAGGTTCCAAACTTGTTTTCTAGAGCTTCCATGAGGAGGACCATGTTTCCATAGATATCAGCGACTTGCTCTTCTGGAAAATATCTATTTTGTTGCATCATGAGGGTTGTTATGAATGGACTCATCTTCCATGTCTAGGGTTTTGTGACTTCCTTCTTAAACCAATTCTTGGATCTTGTAACTTTCCACAAATACCCCCAAGAAACTGTTTTGATACCAATATGATATGTAAACTGTCGTGGATATTCCATTGGAATAGTTTGTCACAATAGATATTGTACTGTGTTCAACTCTTTTATTATGCAATTTTATTTCCTTAGATCTCATATTTATTACCATTGGATTATTGTTTAAATTTATGAAAATAATTGAAATACAAAAATGAAAGAACAAGAAAACAAACACACCATCCACACAAATGAACACAATATTTATCATGGGAAACTCATAATGGGAAAAAAAACAACTAGAAGGTGAGGCATATGCTCTACTCTTTTTTCTTCAATTATGAAAATGCAAATACAAAGAAAGGGGGCACTCACTATGGAGTTTCCTTTGACACTATGGCCTGAATGGTTGTTACATAATCTTCTTCCTCCTTTGTTGTGTTCTCAAATCCCACTCTAAGATTCTCTACTCAATTATGGAACAAGTACAATGTTAAAATAATGGAACTCCCTCTCTTCCTAGTGGCCTAGTGTTTAACATAGTCTGATAGTTGTCTAGGGTTACGGTTTTTGCATGCCTCAACCCTCAATTAATGTTAGGTTTTGGACCTTCTAGAATATTCTTGAAAGTCCACACATGACTAGCCCCACATGTGTGAATAATGGGGATTGACATGGTATCCACTCAATACCATGGTGGTTACCAAGTTAGGTCAACTTGTGGGAGGCATAAATTCCACATACAAGCTCTAATTGAGGTGATTTTTACATCATTGGAAAGGTCTCGATGTATAGAATAGTGTTGAGGGGTTGGAAGCTATGCCCACAAAGTTTTGATCACAAAAAGTGCAATGTTATGCCTCAAAATGGCTCTGGAAGGTTTTGAACCCCAAATCTCCAAACTAGGACTTGCCACTAAAATGGGCCCTGGAAACCAAGTCCTCCAATTTTTTCTCCCATAAAGTACCAAGACAGATAACAAATTATATAATTATCCATTCCAAATCAATTATCTTCACTAAATTATTACAACAAGTCGCCTATCAATTCTATCACCTCATGTAAAGGGGCAACAGACTGACTTCAAGACCTTATACTAATGAAAAACTAAATTTAGGGTTATGCATGCCTAAAAAATAAACAATATTGTCTTCATATACATTACATGGTGATTATATAGGTGAACAACACCCAATCCACAAACTTGGTAAATCCATAGTGACCAACACCAATCCAAGCTCTTTCCAGGAACTTGTTGATTGCATAAATGGTTCTCACATAACCAACATCTAAAACTCTCCATGAGGCTAATTCAGAGAGAGGTGGGAATGATCACCTAGGTCTTTATATCCCCTAGTCACTTCCTCTATGGACTTCACCTTCCTTATGAAATTTGATTAGGTTCAGAGGGATGGAGAAGGTACTTAAAGCAAGTGTAATTTACATAGATACAATATGATCTAGTTAAGAACCCTAAGGAGGCATGGATGACACTTTCATATGGACTTTTTGTCCCTTTGTCTGTAATCATAGTCTCATGGATGGGTTCTTTGACATATTTAGTAACATGTAGAGGGACTAAGGAATTTGAATTAGAAGAGATAACCCTAAAAAGTTTAGGAACATCTGGCTTAGGATTGGGTATTTCCCACCCTCTGGTACTTGCAAAAGGGGGGGTTGGAATTAGGTATCCATCCATGTTGTGTAGGAACATGGCAACTGGGTTCATTTTGTAAATTCTTGGATGTGGTTACAAATCAAGTGGGAAATGTAACAAGGTTGGCTCCACATTAGTATCCCTCACATACAAATGTTTGGTTTGCGCTAATTGTGCAAACTTGTCTGAGTCTACATCAAAGTGTATTGAAAACCCAATATTTTTCCTTCTACCACCCTTCCATACATCCTAGGCCTGTTGGGTTGTCCTCTTCTAGGTCCATGTGAAACAAAGTGCCATAAACTCATTTAAAACAAATCATAAATGCAAATAAATCTTTCAATCAACAACATAATCTCACTCAAGTAATTAGATATTAAATGAGCTATGTTGATTGAAGACATGCATCTAACTAAGGCATTGATTCAAATGTGTTTATGACTAGTAGGGTAAGAGGTAAGTGGCAGATGTTGGCAACCAAGGGAGATTCAATAAAAGTGAGTATGCAATAGAGGGTTCTAGGCATTTTTGGGCAACGTGCTAGTCAAAATGGGCATAAGAATTAAGCATATGCATATTCAAAACATATTGCTAAAAGTTTATCCCATTATAATTTTATACCAACATCAATATATATGTCTATCACAAAGATAAAATACATGTAAATGACCATGAATGGATAGGCTCTATGCATAATAATTGCTTTTGAATTGACCTGTTATAGGACAATGGACTTTTCATAATTCCAAAAATGCATGACAAATGAGCAAACAACACTTGGCTTGAGACATATATATGTTGCCAAGAAAAAAAATCCATGGCTATGTGAGGACATAGATAATATAAAGTATGACTCATAAGGATGCATCATGATGCCAAAAACACGATTTAATAATCATGTACAACATGGAAAGGGTAAGATCCAACTTGACAAAGTTAATGCATATATGAATTTCCTTGAAATCAAACTACATATATTATAAACATGACTTGTGCATATTGTTATCTCTTAAACTCTACCCCAAGAAGGAAAGTCCTAACTTCAGTGGGAGAGCCTAGAGGAACTACTAGGAAAGCCTCCCATTGTCACTGTTATCCCCAACTCTTAAGGATAAATAAGGATATGATGTCTCGAGGCCCTCAGTTTCCAAACATGGAGTACCGAGAGACGATTTGACTAGCAGTGTCCACTTGCATAGATAGAGACCCGCTTCATCACCACAGTTCCAAGATCATCAGGATGGTATCCACCACATCAGCTAGCTTCCGGAAGACATTGGGTCTTTCTCCATGAGGTACAAGCCAGATATTATGGTGAGTGTCATTTCAATATTTGAGGCATTTGAGTTTGTTTCATTTTAAATTGATTTTGATTATGTAACGTCTGCTTGGAAATTATGCTCTTCGCCATGTTTCACTTTGGTGGTTGACATTGCGCCCTAGTAAGTGGGTCACCCTTGGGGATAGGTTTTCTACTAGGAGGTACTCTTGACGAGTCATCGTACCATTCCTGACCATACTTGTCACTTTCCACACTTCATCCCCTCATCCCCTTAGCTTTTGGGATTTTTGTTTGTACTAACCCAAGAAGGGATTGTCCCCCATTTCATGGGAATAAGGGGCTGAAGGCCCAGAGGCTTGTCGCTACTAAACGATAAAATCCAATCATGAACCTTCTAGATGCTTTCCTAGGGATCCCAAGGAATATGAATTGTCTCTCATAAGAAACTGATGGGACCCATGAAAAATAACTAATAAAAAAATGTCAACCAAGGTGGAGAATGTGTGGGCCCTGTTTTTAATGCTTAGGTAGAAACCCCACCTTGTCTTCAACTTGGAAACATCCTAAAATAATAAAAGGAAATAAATGGGCTTAGAAAAAGGTTGCATTGAAAATGAAGGTGCAGCACACCCTCTACAAAGGAACCCATAAATGAGACACTACAACCCCTTGTATGTCATGAACCCCACACCCAAAAGTTCTCCCCCCATCCATCACACCTCATACACATGACTTGGAAAGAGTTCCCCTCAGGAAACACCCCTAAACTTGAGGTATGATTCACCCAATAGGTCACTTTGTCAACCCTCCCATACCTAAATTTGGCAAATTGCATAGGGTCTTTGAGTTGTTTGTTTTGCATGAGGTGGTTTGGATGTATGCGCTTAGATGGATCTTTTATTGATTTTATTTACTCATCATGATGTGTTTGACTTGAGATCCTTGGAGGGTGTATTCATTTGTCTTTGCAGGACCCAGTTGGTTGACAGTTTTGGAAGAACAATCCTAGCTTGGGCTTCCATGGGGCTTGAATCACACAGGGTGGATACCAATGGCCCACGCTCTGGATGATTATTACATGCATTTGGAGGCCTAGAGGACACCTTGGAGGATCTTACCCATCCCCTACATGCCAAACAACTTGCTTGAAAGGGCCAAAACATCACCTTTTGAGGGCTTAACATCACCCTAGGGCTAGGGTTTGGTGGTGATTGAAGACACTTGTCATGTTTTGAAAGAAGAGGCTCATGGATCATGGAAGAAAGGATTTGGTTGAAGACTATTGTCCTTTGGAGGCCTAGTGCTCCCTTCTCCAACTCAACGACTTGACCAAAAGTGCCAAACATTGCCCAAAAGAAGGGTGATGTCATGTTTCTAGGGTTTCTCTTATGTGAAAAATAGCAATTAAATAATATTATTTTTGTAAAGGGGAAAGATAAGGGTTGTTGACCCCTTATATTTTGTTTTACACTAAGTTTTGTGGACAAACATGTCTTAGAACATTTTTTATAAATAGATATCAACTCTATTTCATTTTGACATAGCTCTCCCATTGTGAGAAGACTACATTGGCTGAAATTTGCGCCCTACTTGGGAAACTCTCTTCATCTCTCTTGGTTACATTATCTTGTGATGGTTTATATTTGCTATTGGATGGATGGATGATGCACTAACTCTCTTGGAGGCTTGTTTCTTTCTTTATGGTGGAATTTGCTTGGTGAACTAGGGTTTCATCTTGTTAATGCTTCAACTAGGTAAGGATTTCATGCTTATTGTTCTCTTTTCTTGGTTGTAAGGTTAATGTGATAATTTGTTGGGGAATATAAGGGTATACAACCCCCTCTAAGTCCATTGTAATTGTTTGAAATAATTTTTGGTGCAAAGGATACTAGGAGGAGTAAAAGGGCTTACACCCTCCTAGGCTTTCCTTGTTGGTTAGGGTTTGCCTTAGGGAGTAAAAGGGATTACAACCATAAGGAAGTAACTAATCCAAATTTTTTCATCAAGAGACTTTGTTTACCCAATAGAAAGACACTAATCTTCATGCATTGGAGAAATAAATTATTGCATTGGTAACTGTAAAAAGTTAAGATATTGAGATCGTCTAAGTTGGAATATGTTCTTTGTGTTCTAAGCTTGTTAAGTCCACAAATGCGTCTTTTTTCTCCAAGTAGTTCTTGTTGCTATTACAACTTTAATCTACAGCCATTAGGGATGCAAAAAACCCTAAACAACTTTCTAAATAACTCTCTTTTCAACTGTTAGTCCCTAAAGTTGCACTTGACTATGAGAGGGAAAGATAGGGCATCATCAAGTTATTGCAATAGTATTTTGAGGGTTTTATGATTTGGTTTTTTAAAAGGGTGGTTGAAAACTGGTTCAAGGTTTCAAGATAAATAGGAATTTTAGAATAAGGACAAATGATATCCCACTGGCTGGTTAAAGGGTAGCCACATAGATGAATCAGATAAATAAGGAAAGAAAATATGAGGTCTTCAATTTGTTAAACCCACGTAGAATTCTTATCTCAAAATATAATTAAGAAACAAGAACATTAGCTTGTAAATCAAACTTGAAAATAATAACAACAACAAATTCTCCATTGTATCAATTGATAATCAAGAAAACAATGCATTGCAGTTTGATAAATGATCTCAATCATGAAGAGAAAAAGAACATAGAAGAAGAGAAAGTCTAACCATCAATATGCCTTTGCCATTAAGTGTCAACATAGAATAGAAATGTCTTACGAGGAGTTTCAAAATAGGTCCATGAATATCCAAATTTTCGACCTTCATAGAGTCTTTCTTCTGTTTACTTAAACTACCCAAAAGATAACTACATATCCCATTTTCTAGTGTTCTATTAATGATAGGATCTGGTCGGCATCTATCTTCTAGGAAGGTTAGCTCAAAATGAGCATTTACATTGCCAAAATAGACATCAGCTCAAATTGGGAGTTGTTTTTTATTTAGTTATGCATTCGAAGTATTCAACTTCACAAGTCAAAAACAAGTAGATCATCTTTTGTTCCCTGGTAAATATCAAAACTTCCAAAACTGTGAAAAATACCTTCATAAGGCTATCATGATATGATAACGGCGATGCCTTTAGCAGTCCTCTGTTTCAGCTTAGTGGTGAGTACAATGTTGTGCCAATACAGTTTGAAGTTATATTCTCTAATCTCTTTGAGCAATCCTTTTTTCTCCCTCTTCTTCTTCTTGAACCCTGTATCTTTTCCTGCTGTCTGGCGCTCCATTGCTCTACTTGAGCCTTTTCCTTCTTTAACTGCTTCACCATTTTTTGGAGTTCTCTGATCTTCTCTTTATCACTTCTGACCTTGAATTTGAATTCTGGAAACTCTTCTGCAGGTGCAGGATTGTTTAGGTCTATATCAGCCTTAGGTTCTCTCAGTTTAATTTGGTACCTAGAAGCTAATCTTGAGTTGTGATCATCATCTGAACTAGCTAAATCCATGGCCTCTAGAATATCTTATATCTGGTCTGAATCTATAGGATGATCATCTTTGTTTTCATAAATTCTATTGGTGCCTTTAGAAAGTGATTCAAGTCTTGATAATCCGGTGGTAGCTCTTGTTATAGGTCCTATAGGAAATTGATCAATCTATTTGCCTTTTTCTGTTGTTTTCCCCAAGTTTTTATTTTCTTTTGTTTTCCTGTGTAATGGAAGTCTTTCTTCCTTTTCTTTGACACCTGCTTTAGAGTCCTCAGAATGGTCGTCTATGACTACAACATTTTCCTCTTTGATAGATGGGTCAAACATAGCTTTGGACTTTAACCTGTATTTGTTGGCAACCCTAGTGGAGTTCCTCCTAGGGTATTTAGGCATAGGTGCAGATTTCTTCCCCTGCTTTTTGTCTATGGCACCTTTCTTACTGGTTGATTTTTGTTTATGTTTGACTGTGGGTTTAATTGAGCCTACATTGAAATGTTCATTTGTATCTTCTTCCATTTTTATGTCTATATCATAAAACACTTCAATTTCTGCATCAGGAAACATTTCAATCTCTGCATCAAGTTTTGATCTCTTACCTCTGTTGGTGGTGGATTTTTATTTATTTTCATCTACATGAGCATCAACAGGAATTTGTTGAGTCTGCTTCTTTCTTTTGTTGGTCCTTGTCACCCTGATTGCAGATATTTCCTCTTTCAATGGGAATTCATCAAATGTGATACTTTGTTTCTATGTAGCTGCCTTTTTCCCTTTGCCCCTTTTCTGTTTACTTGGTTGTGGATCATTATTTAGGGATTGGATTAACCAATCCCAGGGTTTTTTTACTTCACTCACAGTAGAAACGACCAATGTCTTTATTATAACTTGATGAAACAGGCTACCTTTGGTCGTGGTAGGGTGAGATTGTACCCTTTCGAACATCTTCGATATGCTTTTGAGTAGAAAATATGGTAGATTTAGAGGGTAGTCTCCATTGATATGCATTAATAACCTGATATGGTAGATGTACACCAGCGAGAACCTACCCTCGCATGTAATATACTTGTGAATTATGATCAGAGTGCTATGCCACTCCTGTTTGATCCAACTGTGGGGAACTCCTTTCTTCTAATCTGGATTCTGCTTATCTAGTAGCAGGAATTGGTTCACGAATTCCATGACCACATGCTCCTTTTTCCACCATCATTCTCCCCCAACCGACAATTTGCAAGCTTTGGCAATGGAATGTTTTGTCACCAACATCAACAATTTTCCAATCACAACTTCGAAACCATCGAAGTTTTGTGCAAATACCATGGACACTTGTTCATCATGTCCCTGGAAAGTGGTAAAAAACTCGAACCAGCCAGCGTCCTTGAACCTTTATGCCATATGTGGGTTCGCTTCAAGTAGCTCGGTGCCCTTAGGTTCCAACCTAACAATTTTTCCACCTTTCTTCGGCGCCATGTCAATGATACAGTCTCATAACTCGGTGTTGTTGGAAAACAAGAATTTCAAAACCTATAGTTGTTATTACATAATGATTTCCTTAAATGGATATCTTCACACATCATCCGACGAATTAGAATAACAGATGACAGTGTCATTTAATAATATTGGAAATGGAATTGATTTGATGCAGGTCCTTGCAGGTACATAGTGATCTCATTCATGCAACGGTTCAAACGGCATCATCGATTCAAGTGAGATCGTGGAGTACATGCAAGTCTTTTATCCACGATTTGTGTGATCATGACGAGATTTGGATAGCTGGCGCATGTCAAAGAATAATTACTTTAGTGCTGCAGGAATAGTGTTATTCCTGTAGCGCCATTGATGAGTTGGCACTAATTTGAATTTTCAAAACTCAAATAAGAAAATGATGTGACAAATCTCATTAATCCATATCTTAAACCTTCCAACTTAAGAAAATTATTCAAAAATGCAAAAAATGCCAAGCAGAACAATATCAAACCAAAGATTAAAGTCTAATAAAATCAAGCAATGAGGTATAAGAAGGGAGGACTTAGGATCAGAGATTCTCACTAAATCAAGAACAGAATTAGAGACTAACATCAACCGTCAAAAGTTGCTAGTAATTTTCCCCTATAGTCTACTAGTTCCAACACACTTTTTGGGTGGATTATTTGCAAGTTTTGGTGGCTGATTTTTCTGTTGTAACAACTTGTTTGCTACAGACATAAGGTTGATAAAGTATCTTTGCAACACTTGTTTATAACAGCCTTACTTTTATGATAAAATCTTGTTCTTTCAATCTTGAGTTGTACTAGTTATACCTAGCTTAGCTCTTGTGTCATTATCTTGACTTTTGGAATTTATTTAGAAGCTCTAACAACTATTCACTTGTTGATATATATTTTTTTTGAATGCTATAAATAGGGGCAACAAGCCTAACTTGTGTGTCCATCTAACATATAGCTCGTACAGTTGGCTTTTCTTGTGTCTCGAGAAGGTACAAACACTTTCCATAGGTACTCAAATACTTGGCAACCTTAAAACACTTTAGAGACGTGTCATAAAAGCCTTATTCCACTTAGCAACTTGACCTATAGGGGTATTCATCTCATCGTCTCACTTTTTGTCGCATTTCCCCCTAGGGTCACCCAGGATTCCCCCCTTGAGGTGATCACTTCACCTCTAAACTGATGGGAATACCTATCTAAGGTGATAGTGGTAGGTGTTCTCTTAGTTGTCTCCATATTGTGGTTTGGGTCGAGCTTTGCCCAACCTACAACTTGTGCAATAAAAGTCACCTCAGTGGCCTTGCCCCACACTTCAGGCTAAGATGAACCTAGGCCAAGGGGGGAATACCTAAATCAACTTAAGTTTAAAATTGTTATGTCAAGGATGAAGGACTAACTCAAGTTGACTCTAACTCACTCACTTAGGAAGGGTGCAATTCTAAGATGTTCTTGAAACAAACTCACAAGGAGCTCACATTACTAGTCCAAGATGCCCAAACTTGGACACGTTAGAGTAGGAGTATGAGCTAATTGTGGGGATTAAACCCAAAAAGGAAGCCTCC
Source organism: Picea abies (assembly GCA_900067695.1). Classification (NCBI taxonomy): domain Eukaryota; kingdom Viridiplantae; phylum Streptophyta; class Pinopsida; order Pinales; family Pinaceae; genus Picea; species Picea abies. Next base: position 26,765 of record CBVK0100043778.1, read on the forward strand.
GAGTGGTTTAGCAATTTGGGTGAAGGTAATTTTGAATTGTTAATGCAATCACCAAACTCAAATTTATTCCAAAAGAAGATTTATCATTCACCAAAATAGTGTGCTTGAATTTAACTCATAAACATCAGAAATTGAATGTTTATGCATATGAGTGTTAATTGAATGACCCAAAATGAAATATTTTCCACAATGTAAAATTCTAAGTTAACGCATCATTGCAAGAATAATTGAACAACAGTAATGAAAGTGCTCAAGAATAAAAAAATATTCCAGAATTAAGAAGGTGACCACAAAATGTTAAGAAACAATGCTCATAATATTACCCCAATTAAAGTGCAGAAATAAAACTTTGAATGATTGCTTAAGATAAACTTGGAAGTATTGCCCATAAATGATTTCCAAAGAGAAAACAAAAAAAGGGAAGCACGTGACAATGTTTAATGTACCATATAGACCAGATTTTAAAATGTCATCACATGTACCATCAATTAACAAATTATGAGCAAGATAACCATTCAAAATTACTTTTTCACAAATGAGCAAGATCACTAATATAAATTCCATAATTAGTGATTAATTCCCACTTCCAATTAACAAATGTTGTTGAACTTTAAATGCATAAAACGAAAAAGGAAAATCACCAATAATAACTCAACATTAATGGATCAAAACCATCATATGTGATTGTTGTCCTAAAATTTGACTTATTTAGCAATATATGAATGGAAATTATGAAGATCGTTGAAGTAAACTTTAATGCCCAAGAAAACTTTGTTAACGTGTGTCAAATATTTCTAAGAAAAACCCTAAATTGATTCATGTCAAACTTAAGAAATTAAATGAAAGTAAACATGCATGTCAATTAAAATCTGATCACTTGGATCTATTAGATGTGCATTAAAGAAAGATCCTAAAAATGAAAGAGTGAGTTACTTGTCCAAGATTGTAGTGCTAAATTAATAAAACCCTTATGATCAAAAAGCACTAAACCCTAGTCGATTTACTCAAAGAAGATGAAAACCTTAAAGCAAATGAAATTGACCCTTTAAAATGGCTCAAATGTTTTAAGATTTATCTCAAATTAATTAAAACTTGAGTTATGATCTAGCTAATGTTAAAACTTGGCAAACCCTAGATCATAAAGAAATTAAAACAATTCTATGGAAAGATTTAAAAATTGTTTGAGAAACCATGATGAAGATGCCTTACTATTGAGCATGGAGTCCTTACACTTCCTAGTAGTGCATCCCTTCCTCCTAAAAGAAGTTAAGTCTTCTAACACCAATGAATGAGTGTAGAAGAGCATCAAGCTACAACAAGAGCCTTAGAAAACCTTTCAAGAATGGTTATATCTTAAAGTATAATCAAACCCTAGGTAATGAAAGAGAAACTAGATCAAATATATGCTAAGGAGATAAAACCTTAGGTATTCATGTTTAATAACACAAATTAAATATAATTGAACATAAGAAACAAGATAGAATTCCTATTCATACCTTGCTTTCTTGTAGCTCTCTAGACACAAACCCTGTAGTTCCTTCAGAATTCCCAATACTCTTATCATCAACCAAAAAACTAGGAAAACATCACCAAGAAATAAAATATGTCTCACAAAATAGACAAGAAGTCTTCTCACTTTTTTCCCAACAAGTAGAAATGAGGGTGGCACCCTTGTTTTATAGTAAGATAGGCCTCCAAAACCATGAGCAACAAACCATGTGTTAATACAATATCATGTACCAATACAATGTGCTCAAGCAAAACCATGAGTTAAAATAAGAGGCACTCTCAATACCATGGTCTAAAACCATATTGAGCCAATTAAAATAATATATCGTGGAATAACTACCTCAACCAATTCAAACACATGTGTGGACTAGTCAAATGGAAGAGGTTTTCCCCTCCTAGAAGCTTCTAGAGGCTTCACACATGCATCTCCAAAATGTAGTGATAATTTTCACAGGGCAAATTCCAATGGCAGTGTAACTTAGTCAATTTTTACTTGATTTTATATTATAATTTCATTTGGAAATCCCATGGAAATTATGCATCTAATGGTGTTGGGTTGGAGGAATTTTGAGCACTCTATCAAAAGATAACTACCCTTGAAGTTGGCCACCTTGAAAAATGTGCCAAAATCACCTCATAACCACATCTGACCACCCATGTGTGAGAATATTCCTCCAAGTAGCTCATGCAAGCTCCATATGTTGACAAGTGTACAATTGATGACGTGGATACCTTAGTGATGATGTGGCATCCTTGTCATCATCCACTGTGTTGTCACAAATCTCAATGCAATGACATGGATTCTAAGAAAATTTATACGAATCACAATATATGTAGATATAGTTGAATATAGGTACACGGATCCCATTGCAGGTACATGGATCCTGCATCATAGTACACAGATTCCAATGTGTGTGCCCACCTATAAAGATGCATCAAGCTTCAAAACGAGTCATTGTTGAAATATTGTAACTACAAAGAGTATTCTATTTATTATTGAGTCATTATTCATTATGGCAATCCCCTTTTGTGGATTGATCATGTTGGGCACTGTAATTGACCAAATCCCCTTTTGCGGATTGGTCAAACCCTAATTGTATTATGAAAATTAAGAAGTCGTCCCTCAGGCCTAATTAAAGTGGTTTTAACCACTAAGAAGACAAGTCGGCCCTGCCCAGTGAAGAGACACCTTTCCAGCACCTAACAACTAGTATAAATAAAGGAAGTCAACGCCTCGTTATCTCACTCACTCATTCGCTCATCAAGTGCACAAGTATGGTAGCTGCAGTTGGGAGAAGAAGGAAGAGAGAGGCGCATTGCCCAGTGTTGGATATTCTCTAGTATTTTGGTTTATTGTCTTGGCATTGTATTGGCTATCTATATTAAGGAAGTTTTTGTTGGGTTTTCTCCCCCATGAGGGTTTCCCAGGATAAATAATGTGTATCTTGTGATTGTGTTTCTCTCAGTGATCCTACCTATGCTATTGTTATCTAGTAAATTAAAAATAAACCTAAGAATAGATCATAACTTAACATGGTATCATAGCTAAGATGAATAGAGCACCTTTCACTGGATAAGAAAAAACGTCATTGTTGTTGTACAAGAAAATTAGGGATTTTTGTTGGAGAGGATTTTTTGCCTAAAAACCATCTATAAAAGTGTTCCCTACCCTAGTGACTCTCAGAGCCTCCGAAAATTCAAACCCTAGTTTTTTACTAGTACCAGAAAACCAGAAAAACGAGGAAACCAAAACCAGTACCAATCCAGATTTCCGCAAGCTCAGTTTCAAGGGGTAAAATTTGGATTTTTCATAAATCTGACTGCACCAGCTTACTCACCTCAGCTTAGCGCATCTAGCCCCTGGATCAGAATTTCAAAATTTGAAGTTTGAAAAATTAGGGTTAGCCCCTGGATCAGAATTTCAAAATTTGAAGTTTGAAAAATTAGGGTTTTCTCATAAAACCATAAGTTACAGTTAAAGTACCAGTTGTAGTATAAGTTGCAGTTCCAGTTGTAGTGAAAGTTTCTTTAAAGTGTTGGTAAACCTTAAAGTTGAAATGCCTCTAAATTTTTGAAGACTTTTTACCTATCACCGTTGCTACCGGATGGTACCACCACCCGTCAATACTATCAGAGGTATGTACTTACATATGTTTCAACTATATTATTCTAAGGAGTACTTGCAGGAGAAAGGATCTCCTATCATAGATCCAGAAGGATCTCAGATCCAACGTATTCAGAAGACTAATGCACCCCAAGTTTGATTATCTTGATATGCATCTATTTGTTATGACGTTATTTTGACCTTATGAACATCTAGGTGGTATGTTGAAATCATACTAACCATTGGTCAAAATGATCAAGGCTGATTAAAGTTGAGTTTATAGAGCTTATTCTCTAACTTAGATTTTTGTCAAGATAACATATTTTCTTAGTACAGAAGATATGTTGAAGAAAGCACTTGTCATCTTGAGTGAAGGAGACTTGAAAGAAAAGCAACACACTACTACATTGGGCGCAAATTACGACGAAATATTACGACAGTTTAAAATTTCGTCGTATTTTTTTTTTTTTTTTTNNGGGTTTTTTTTTTTTTTTTTGGACTAAATATACTTTTTTTTTTTCGAGGTCCAAATGTTGGTCGCTCTAGCGACCAACCTTCCAAGTTGGTCATTTTAACGACGAAAGTGGGTCAGTAGAGCGACCAACCCCCAGTTAGTCGCTATAGCGACCAACAATGGCATGTGTGAGAATCAACGGTCATTTACGGCAAATCAATCCTATATATATCTCAGTTACGACAAATTTTCTATAGTTGCGACAATCATTTTCTACAGTTGCGAAAATCATTCGGGTGTTCTGATGCAATGGTGTTCTGGTTTTTTATGAAATCTTGATTTCAATTCTCTTTCAAGAAGAGAAACATTGAATTAATCAGAATCTACATAGCTGATATTTTGAAATTAGGTGAGATCGGAAGAGCGGTTCAGCAGGAATGCCGAGACCAGATCGGAAGAGCGTCGTGTAGGGA